>VWZV01005813.1:700856-892582 GCA_013397155.1 Irena cyanogastra
GGTCGCGGGGCGGGGAGGGGGGGGCGAGGACTACAGCTCCCGGCGTGCCGGGGCCGGCCCGGCACCGGGGATGCCCGCGCTACCGGGGTGGAGGATGGAGGGGTGGTAGGGCTCGTCCCCGCGGGGCCGTTCGGCTGGCGGGGGAGCCTCTCCGCTGCCCTTGGCGGGGCGCTGGGAAGGGCGCTCTCGTTCCAGACGGGTGTGTCCGGCTGTGGGACCATAGGCCGCCGTGCAGCCGTCTGTTTAAGTCCCGAGGCGGCGGCCAGCCCGTTCCCAGGGCCGGGCCTCCTTCGAGAAGTCGAAGGGGGGTATCCGCAAGGTCACCCACTGTGTCGGTGTAGCCAGGAGGAGAGGCAATCGTTCCTGTGTTCGCTCTTCTCTGTTGTAAGTGATGGTCTGGCCTCTCCCCTTCATACCGATAAACGGGGAGTCTGAGGGGGCTCCCGCCTTCCCTCTGCAGAGCAGAGAAACAGCTCTTTGTTCCCTGTCAGCACCTCGATGTACAGTAAGCCTTTAGTTTGAAAATGTTGGCCTTTATGGAAGGCTGCTCAGATTATCTCTTACAATTGATATTCAATAGTTTCTTCTCTCAGAAATATGCTGCTTCAGCTGAATTTCAGTAGGTTTGGGGGTTCTTAAATTTTTTTAAAAATTATTTTATCACATTTCAGTGCAGTAGATAGAGATCGAGGGGATCCTACTGGAGCACATCTTGCTATGTCAACAACCCAAGAAGCCAGTGACTTTTTTGTGCCTTCAGCAGGAATCAGTTGTATGCCACTACCTTGGCAGCTGTTGGTGTCATTAGGCTAACTAATTTACCATTTTCATAAACAAGGTACAGAGTATTCTCTTTTTAGGAAAATAGGAGGAAATAAAAAAGGAGGTAACGTATAATGGTACCTCCTCATAGCTTTCTGCAAAAAGTTGATGAGGAACTGGGGTCCTCAATGTATATTGAGACATTTGTATAGCAGATAGGATGTTAACAAATTTCACTGTTCCTTTCCCAGTCTTTAATATCTGATTTCTTAATAGATTTTGGATTTGGATTAGAATTTATCACAAAATAAAAGACTTACAAACCAGTTGTTTTCTTCATGCTTAACTTGCTGAGATCTCAAGATGTCCTCTCTTTTGAATGTCTCAAAGCCAGAGAAGTTAGAGAGCTCCAGTAATCCTCCCTTGAGGTAGTATAGTCTATACAAGCCCTTGTTAGGGTTTAGGTGTGCTCTTTAGGGGTTTGCTTCATACTTAATTTTTGTGGAAAAGTCTCTGTGCCGAGACTTTTACCTTCTGAAAACAGCTTCTTCTTAACTGTTCTTAGAAAAACTGTGGTTGCTTATTTCTTTGGTGCTCATCTGTTCTTACTTGGATTTGGTCAGGTTGCAGTGACCTACCAAAGTCTGTTACATTACAGCAATTCCTTGAAGCTGGTTTTAAAGGCAAGACATCTTTTCCACTCCCTTGTTCCTGTGTGTTTTTATGTTGCTGAGTCAAACCCAAAGGGGGCTCTTTCCAGAACTGGCCTCCTTGTTGGCAGATTTGAGGTGTGGGTTCTGTTTCTGGTTACCATCATCCTAAAGCTAAGCCTCTGTGTATGTGGAGTAGCACAGAAAAAGCATAGAATCTGCATCCCTTTTTTGCAGTAAAGCTTTTAAATATTTGAGGGCTTCTTTAAAGTTATTTGATCCTTTCTGACGACTGAACTAGACCAAGCAAACAAGTCTGGTCAGTTTTTTAACTCCTCATGGCTTAGGCCAGCATGGACACCTGGTTTTACTGCTGGGATTTTTCAGGGTAATGCTGACTGTGTACATTTGTACTCCATCCCCACCCCCAAATAATTGTCACACATCATAAACATTGACTTGAATGCTGTGCAAGAATATCCCTAAAGCCCATTTTAGGAAGACGGTTGAACACAGTGTGTCTTTTTGAGCAAGGTGAGGGCAGCTGAAGACGGAGCAGCCTCTTGACTAAGCTGCCAATTAAAAACTGGATAGTCTTCTTTCCCCTGGAGAGGTGTGGAGGCTACTGGAAGTGTGCTTCCTCTTAAAATATCTGTGGGATTCATCTTCTTTGGATGAGTGACAGAGTGTAGTGCTGACATACCTGGTTCGGGTTTTTTTTTTTGTACCCAGACAAACATTGTTTGCAAATCTGTGTATAATGGGAGAGTTGAGTGTTGCGGTTTTGCATTGTGCTTTTGTGGGTTCTCTCCATTTCGGAGATTTCCTCAGAAGGCAGAGAGAGGAGGGAGGATTACTTCAATCTTTGGCAAGCAATTGCAGTTTTTATTAAGTAGGTATCTGATCCTGGCAGAGCTCATCTTCCCTCTGTGTGGGGATAAGCGATGTGAACCGTATTGGACGGGCTGTTGGCATGTGTGTATTTTGTGACTCTATGCACATTTACTGTCCCACTCTCCCTCCTCAGCAGACTTGAACTGAGATTTTATGCCTGTAGCTAGGTAGAGTCTCACCTGGGTGCACTTAAATAGGATATGTGCCTGCCAGTCAAGGGGATAGTAAATATGGGCTGGCAGCTGGTTCCCCAGCACCCTCCCTCACTCCTCCTCGTCCCTTCTGCGCCTGTGCCAGCAGGACGTGGCACCCGGCACAACCACTCGGCCTCCCGGAGGAGAGGCTGGCCCCGCTGTCCTGAGCGCGAGCAGGTCTCTGCACAAAGCTGCCGAGCGAGTCACGAGGCTGTTCAGGTGCTGCACTTGTGCTCTGGAGAGGCTGGTGCAGGTGAGCCGTGCTGGAAGCAGCCAAGTGCCAGGGCAGGAGAGGCTTGTTAGATGTGCTGACAGAGCCCTGCCAGAGCAGACGGTGGCCTGCCGGTTACAGCAGCAGTGCTTGGCAGCGAGGTGAGTGTGATGTGCGTACTTGTGTGTGAGTAGTGGCTACGCCCTTGTTTCTTCTGAAAGAGGAGCAGGGAGAGTTCTCCCTGCCAGCATCCCTCTGTTTTGAGGACCAGTAGATTTGTGGTGATTCTCCGAGACAGCATTACTTCTTGTTAGTATTTGTGCAAACTGCTCATTCTGCTCTGTTAATGAAAAGGCACAGTTATTTATCTCAACAGGGGGAGAGTTGTTGTGTTCTTTAGTCTTCATCCATCCTTTTCTCTCTTTCCCTAGGTCTCTTTGGAGTCAAAACTTGTCTATGTTTCTGTCATTTTGTCACTTTTAATACACTGCCCTGACTTGCTTGCTGGGAAGAGAGTATGCATCTGGAGATCAAAGTTGCTCTTAACTTCATCATCTCATACCTGTACAACAAGCTTCCTCGGAGGCGGGCAGACCTGTTTGGTGAGGAGCTAGAGCGCCTGCTGAAGAAGAAGTATGAGGGTCACTGGTACCCAGAGAAACCTCTGAAGGGATCTGGCTATCGCTGTGTTCATATAGGGGAGACGGTGGATCCGGTGGTGGAGCTGGCGGCCAAGCGGAGCGGGCTGGCTGTGGAGGATGTGCGTGCCAATGTGCCAGAAGAGCTGAGTGTCTGGATTGATCCTTTTGAGGTTTCCTACCAGATCGGTGAGAAGGGCTCTATTAAGGTTCTCTACCTAGATGACAGTGAGGGCTGCAGTGCCACAGAGCTGGACAAAGAAATCAAGAGCAGCTTCAACCCTGACGCCCAGGTATTTGTCCCTATTGGCAGCCAGGACAACTCGCTGTCCAACTCTCCGTCCCCCTCTTTTGGCCAGTCACCCAGCCCCACCTTCATCCCTCGCTCTGCACAGCCCATCACTTTCACCACTGCCACCTTTGCTGCCACCAAGTTCGGCTCGACCAAGATGAAGAAGGGTGGAGGAGCCGGAGGAGGGGGCAGTGGAGCAGGGGCTGTGCAGCAGCCGAGAATGGTCAGGTCTCCCACCACCAACCTGCTGAAGCACAAGGGCCTCTCCCTGTCCATGCACTCTCTGAACTTCGTCGGGAGCGCTGGGAGCCAAGCCCCACAGTCACAGCTCTCCCCTAATGCCAAGGAGTTCGTTTACAGTGGCGCCTCACCGGGAGCCAGCAGTCTCTTCTTCGACGGTGTTGCCAGTGAGAGCCAGGCCAGCAGCATCCCACCAGCATCGCAGTTCAACGCCAGCACAGGTGGTACCTTTGATATGGCTCAGGTCTTCAGTGGCAGCACCAATAGCCTCTTTTTGGAGAAGTCTCCCTTCGTGGAAGGACTCAGCTACAACCTGAATGCCATGCAGTATCCTAGCCAGTCGTTCCAGCCCGTCGTCCTGGCCAACTGAATACAAAGGAAGGAGAGTATTTTGGGGCAGGGAGGGAGGGGGGAAACAAGAACAAAACAAACAAACAAGAGGGAGAGAAAAGAAAAATAGAAATATACAGAAAATATTAAAACCTTACAAATATAGGTTCTTGGGAAAACAGAGAGCTCAGTGTTGTTGCGCTGTGCTGGTAACGCTCCTGAAGCACTGAATTGTTTTTTAACTCAGTACCTGTGCTTTTTTCCTACTCACTTTTTTACTCCTTAAAATGAGTCTTGGCCTTTTTTTTGGTTTGTGTTCCCTCTTCCCCCACCCCAGCCCAGGACTGGTGCAACTGTAGGTCACAATGCTCCTGATTCCCTGCACCACCCCCTGCCCCACGCTGGACATAGGGTCCTTCCACTTGGGTGTAGGAATGTCATCTTCATACCACCATGCTGGAGGAAGGACAAAAAGAGGATGAGTCAGTGTTGATGGGGACACACACTTGGGTTGCGTGCTAGCCAGAATGGCTGGGTGAGCTTGCTTTTTCTGTGTAGACAGAGAACATTGCCTATGCCCACGAGTGCAGACCATTGTGCTGCTGTGGCTCCAGCCCAAGCTGGCATCAACTGTTCTGTGTGCTGAAAAGCACTAACTCTTCTCCTTGACCATCTCACAGCACATCACAGTCAGGGCAGAGCATTACTGGCTCTCTCAGTGAAATGGCTTCTTCCTGCTCCCTTCCTCATCTGCACTTCAGTTGTGGCTACAGGGAGACAGTACTTTGAGCTTGGTGGCTCTGGTTATTGGACCTTTCTGTACCTGAGCAAGAGGGCTTTTTTATGCTCTCTCAGGGCTGCCCAGTCAGTCTGGATGACAGTCCCTGTGGTGAAGAAACACCACCTTCCTCTCTCTGTGGATTGGGGGACGTAGCACTGTACCAGCTGGACCCCACTTGGATCCTGTCCCCACTTCCCAGATGTTCTCCCCAGGAGCAGGGGCCAGCATCCACTTGGGGTGCCCTCTGAGGTCAGAGTTCTCATTATCTGCTGTGACTTCATCTTCTTGTCTCAGAGAGGAAATTCCTTCCTTTTTAGTTCGTGAGGCAGTACAACTTTTCAAGAAGATAGGGTGATGATGTTGAAGCTGCTGTCTTGAGTAGTGGCATAAGAGTTTATGCTTTCAGCCAGGTATGCACCTGTCTAAACCCTTCCCTTGTGTTTCTGGAGAAGCATGAGGAGGTGGCTGATCCAGTGACAAAAGGAAGCACCTATCATAAATTCCTCATTCCAGCCAGATCACATCAGCATGGACAGCAGCAAGCTTAGGTCAGAGCTGGGATGGGCCTTCCAAAGGCAAGTGGTCATCTCAGCGTGTAAATGTATGGTGCCTCTTCACAGCAGGGAGGGGATATGAGACTCTGCACCTTTCTCCAGGATGATGTGTGGCAGTCAGGCAGTAGTGACTGTTTAGCTTGATCCCTCCTGTGTTGAGGACTCCGAAATCCACCTTCACAGAAAGCTGAAGGAGGACTGCTTCATACCCAGGAAGGATGGAGGCTTTTTAGGTGGAAAGAGAGGTTGCCTTGGAGGCTGCTGTGTGAGCATGGAAGTGTGCAAAGAGAGAGATGGAGATGATGAAACTCCAGTCTTTGAAGTTCTCAGTTTAAATGAAAAATAAGCTTTTGCTGCTTCCCAAACTTGAAGTTTGGTTTTCTTTTAATGATGCTTCTTGGAGCACAGTCTGAAATCCACTCCTCCTGCACTTGTGGAACCAATGTGCTCTTTCAAGAAATCTCTATTTCAGGTGAGATGAGCTTGACCATGTGCTTTTCCTGCTCCCTTCCCTGAGATGAAGGCACTCCAGCCCTTTTGTAGTTGTGTTGCCAGTGAGCATTTGCAGAAGGTAATGGGCTGTGCCAGGGACGCTGTCTCTGCCCAGAGCTCTCCAAGGAGAGTTTTCAGTGCACCCTTCCCCTCGATGGGCGATGGGGCGTACGGTCCTGACCTTGTGCCCAGCACGGGTTCCCAAGCAGGCTGCTTGCTATTGAGCTATGACCAATGCAGCAGGTGAGTGAGGAGAGCAGAGCCAAGCAGTTTCCCCAAAGCTGGTGCCCACAACCTCAACCCTGCAGATTTCCAGACTAGGACAAGTTGGTGAGGAATGGCCCAGCTGTTGTGTTTCCATTTTTTCTTTCCTTTGGACCCACTGCTTTTAATGGATGCTACCACTGCCTTGGAGTCCTTCTCCCCAACAGGGTGCTGCTGGGTGCCACCCCACATGCTGCACTGGACTCTGAGGGGTGTTCAGCCCCTGATGGCAGGACCTGGTCCAGTTGCCCCCCACTGTCCCCACATCTAGCAAAGCCACCTGCGAGCTGCTGCTGTGAGACAGTGTGCTCTCCTCCAGCACAAGGAGGGAGGGAAGAAGTGGGGATGTCCCCTGTCCACTCGCTTATGTGTGTGAAGCTTCGATGCTGCTTTGCCCTGCCGCACTTATTATACCTGCTTTGAAAATCGTGGTGTGAGTGGAAGGAGGAAAAGAAGAGGGACCAACCTCTTTGCATCTTAAAAGGAAAAAAGTGTGCTTCAGAAATGTTCCTCCAGCATCAGGCAGCAATGGAAACTAATGGCCTTTTCAGGTCTTTTCTAGTCTTGGATGTAGGCGTTCAGCTTCAATTTTATTTTTTAAAAACCTGCACTAATTTACCTGGTTTCTTAGGAAGAGAAGAGAGAAGATTTTTTTTTTTTAACTTTTATTTTTTATGGGTTTATGTTCTTTTTGTTGATGTCTGTTTGTATTGAATAATTTGCTACATTTGTAAAATGTAAGAGGTATATATAATATATGTATATTTCTAACGTAAAAAAATGTAATTTTTTTCTTTTCAAGATTTTTTCTTAAAAAAGAGGAGAGAAAAAAATATTTTTTCAGGAAAAAACTTTAAAAAAAAAAAGAAGTGGTGAAGATTCCTTTCTCTCCACTCAGCCTCCCTTTCCTCCTGCCCCTCTCCAAGGAGTGAATTGACAGTTGCCTTGTGGGAGAGGAGTGAAAGAGGACAGAAGTCTGTATGTCTCCCGAGTGGAGGGTTTCTCTGTGTGCTCTGCTTGGGGTTTTTTTGGAGAAGGGGACTACTGAGAGGGGGAATCAGGGGAGTTGCTGTCTTTTTCTTTTTTTTTTTCTTTTTTTTTTTTCTTTAGCGAAGGAGGAATACAATCAGAGTTTTGTATTCAGAATGTTGTGCAATATTTTGGAACGGGATATTGGTGTGTCTAGAGATTTAGTTAAAAACAAACAAAAAAACCCCACAAAAAGGTTGATCAAATCTGTACAGTTTCTATTGTTCCAGATTTTTTTAAGTTTGTATTAAAAGCATGATATAATAACCGTTTGTCGTGTGATGTGTGCTTAGTGCAGAGGGAACACCTTGGACATGCCTGGTTTTGGGTAAGGAGGGATGCAGCTGTCTTTGGATGAAGTGGTGCCCAGCATCAGCCTTGCAGGGAAGGTCCTGGTTTCACAGCATTAGGAATAGCTCAGTGATGCCCAGGATTGTGCAACATGGCCAGGACAGCTGTCTCAGTGACCTCTCCTGCTGCCAAGAATAGCAGTACATAGGAAAAAGTGGCGATGTGCCTGGCCATCCCTGGTCCTGCCATGATTCAGCTCCCTGGAGCGGGGGGAGGTGGGAGCCTTTGGTGTGGTGCTTTGGGAGCCTTCAGTCATGCAGCAGAGTTCCTAAAATACGCAAGTTCTGTGGCAGCTCACTAGGACCATAACCTGTGAGGCCGGATTAGGAGCCCTCTGGTGTCACTCATGGGGTAGATGAAGCTCCCCGTGGCAGTGCTTCCTGCAGAGAGGTGCTGATTTAGGGCTGATTTCTTTCCCCTCTGCATTAACCAGTTTGTGTTTATTTTGAGGTGGCTGGGGTACTTGCTAAGCAAAGGGAGCATCAAGGTACATGTATAGGCTCTGTCCTCCCTGCTGTGAATGTTCATCCAAGGTGACTTCCCATAGTGGGGTGGGCTTGAGGCTGGATATGAGAACATGCAGTAGTGGTAGTGGTCTAATTTTCTCTTTCTTTGTAAACTCTCACTGCTCAATTTCAATCGGGATTTCTGTTCAAGAGAGCTTCTCCTTTTTAGCAAAAGGAGATGAGATGGCTGAGGAAGGTGCTGAAATGCCTGTCATGCCACACGTCTGCTGCTGGCTGTGTGACCCAGCTTCCCCAGCCCCACCATGCTCCTGCTGCCTCCTGCTTGAGGGGTGCCTCAAGTTCCCCATGCTGCCTCCTTAAAAAGCTGTTGAAGGGAGCTGCTCTGAATGTCCTTGAGGAAACCAAACAAGGAACTGGAGCTGACTCCTGCTAGCACCCTTACCCGTGCCTGCTCAGCCCCTCTAGCCTAAGTTTCTTCCTGGGAGAGCTTGCTGTGCCCTTGGTTTTGTGAGCCCCAGGAGCTGGACTGCTGTTCATGCCTACTGTGTGCCGCGTGACTGTCACGCTGCACTAGGCAACAAAACTATTTTTTCCCCTTTGTGTCTCAAACCCCTTGTAATCATTTATCTAAAGCATGCACAATGCTTGCCCTTAGACACGTTTTTGGAAATGGAAAATCAAGGGCGACTATGTGCCTTCCTGATCCTTGCCCTGCATTTGCTCAGCTGTGACGCAGGGAGGCATGGAGCCTTTCCCTTTTTGGGCACAGGTAGGGCCTGGAGTTGGTTTACAGCTGATAACTGCACAGCCTGAGCAGGGATTAGGGAAGAGATTTAGTATGGCTTTGTTCCTCCCGAAGTGTTTGTCACTGTGCTGTCTCAGGGAGCAGGAGGAGTGTAGGAAGCTGAACCCCATGTAGTGCACTGTGCAGGGAGAGGCTCTGCCTTCCATAAGCCTTCAGAGGGGAGCTGCTGGAGCCCCGTGTTGGGCCAGTGTAGGGTAGTGCCTGGATGTGGGAGTGTTTGCTGGATGTTTGGACAGTGACCGACCCAGTCCCTGAGCAGCTTGCTCCAGCAAGGCATAGCAACAAGATGGGACTTGTCTCCTGAAACCTCCGAAGTGAGGGGCGTGGGGGGTATTATTTAGACACCTGTCACAGGGGACTCCGTTATTAAGAAGGAAACTTGCAACTTGAGTCACCGAGAAGGCGGGCTTCTGCCTGAAAGGAGGAGACAGCTCAGGTAGAAAATGCCACACTTCAGCCTTGGGCTTTTCAGTCTGTGACGACAGCAGCAGCAGTGTCTGACTCGAATTGGGCTGTTTGGGGAGTAGGAAGGGGCTAGTGCCCAGAGGAAAGCCTTATGCAAGCATGAAAAGCCATTCTCTGGATTGTGTTTAAAATACAAGTTCAGCAAAATAGCTTGAGTTTAGTTCAACAGGAGAGGATCTCCTGCTACCCTAAAGCCTCCTAGAGACTCGGGATTATTTGGATTGAATAACACATGGCATGGGTGCTGCCAACAGCGGGTGCCTCCCCGTGTCCCAGCACTTGCTGACATGCCAAGACTGAGAGGTGGAAAAACACCACTAGTGGGGGGGGCCAGGACCTGCTGAGTCCTTGGCGTCCCTGAGGAGTTTTCCTGCCAATGCCACCTGCTCCATGCTCACATGGCTGCAGCCGCAGCACTGCCCATGGCCCCAGCGGGTGTGAGGGGCAAGGTTGACGCCACGGTTGCAAAGGGCCAGACAGGTCTTTCCACCCCACATGTGTCCTCTGCCAGAGCACAGGCACCAGCCCAGCTGCAGGCTGTGGTCAGGGTTAGCCACCTCCAAAACCTTGCACTTTTTCCTTTAGTTTCTGTGGCGGGGTTCCAATTCAAACACAACCAGGAGCGTGTTCACCCCCAGCCTTGCAGAGCTGTTCTTCCAGTGTCTCCCCACTGCTGCTGGTGTTGTCACCTCCAGAAACATGATATTTTTATAAAGCTGATGAACAGTGATCCTTTCACTCTCCATCCCTAAGACATTCCAGTGAAGGATAAGCCCTGTTTGGTACACATGGTGCTTTTGATTTGTACTGGCCAGTTAAGGGCACATTTTGTGTGTGGTGATTGCCAGTGGCAAAAGTGACTCCAGCATGGTACGTGCATATTTCAGGAAGGAACATGTTCTTTTTTCTTCTTTAAGAAGCCCTCAGAAGGCACAGGAGCAAGGTAGGAAAAGAGGGTCAGGATTAAATTTTGCCTCTGCCTTGAGTAGTGGCAGAGAATGGTACAGGTGAAAGTGTGGGGGGAACTTTCTTCACCAAATGCCAAGAAGGCAAGAGTAGTCCTCATGTTATTCTGCAGCTGCTGAGTCCTATTTGGGGGGGGTGCATTTGTGCTTATTTTTGTTGGCCTCACGCGGCTGGCACAGTTTGCTGAAGGAAGCAGATCCTCAGGAGGGAGTGTGTCCCTCCCACTTGGCAGGGTGTTTCCACCAAGGACAAAGTTTTCCTTCAAGTGAATCAGCCAGAAACTGCTTGCAGAAGGTGCAGCTGGGGCTTTCATCAGACAAAAATGAACCTGAAATGACCCACACAAGGTGTAGGGAGGGCAGTGGGCGATGTTGCTGCAGCAGGAAATGCTTCTTTCACAGGCCTCAGTTGCAGAGCTCAGCAAATTCACGCAAGGGCCAAGTCCAGCTTCCCTCAGCAACAGGCGTTCTTGCATTTCCTGATCTTCCTGCGGTCAGGTTCAGTGTCAACACGTGCTGTTGCAGGCTCCCTCAGAGGCATGAGTGGCGTCACAGCAGGCCTCGGGCACCTTTCCAGAATCTACCGAGGTCATCCTCTGTCCCTGCCTGTGCCCAGCATTGCTGTGCTGCTGAGCTGCAGCTGGGAGGACGCTCCAGACATCCCCCACAACATCCAAAGTGGCAGCACTCACACAATGCCCTGGGCAAGTGAGGGGCACACAGACAAATCGGGGGAAACCACAGAGACCTAATTTGCTAGGGGAGAACTGGGGTTGGCATCCTTGTGGGGACAGAATGGCAGCACAGTGAAGGGCAAAGAGCAGCTTTTGTGGAAGACCACAAACATGAGCCAAGGAAGGACTGAGGAGCAGAGGGAAGGAGGACAGCATCCCAGGGACATCTGAGGTGCTTACACACAGATGCTGATGTCATGGGGAGGCAAGGGAGGCAGGAACTCTCTTTTTCCCATCTCTACCTGGTGAAAAGGTGCATGTTCCCAGTGACCCAACATGGGGAACAGCTGCATGGGCCTCCTTCCTTGCAAGTACAGCCAAGCAGAGCCTCCTCATCCCCACCTGGCTCCCTGCTTGTCAAACTCTCATACATGATCCTCCTCCAACTCTCAGTCTGGGCTGGTCCTGGCACAGTGTTTCCCCTGTGGGGGCCTGGCCAGATCTCACGAGGGGGGCCATGAGTTACGGCACTTTCATTGCCTTCAGCACAAACATGGAGATGCCAAGGCTTGGGGAGAGGCCATGGCTTCACTGCACTCACAGGGAGTATGAACACCGAGCTGGCAGCCATCGGTCTCTTGTGCTGCCTCACGCTGATCCTCCAGTGCTGGGAGCTGCTCTGAATGGGAAAGGAGGTGATGCAAAAGGATGGGATGGAGACATGCTGGGGAAGGGCAGCTTATCCCTTGCAGCCGTGCTGCTGCCAGACACCACTGAGAAAGGGAAAGGGCTTGACAAATCCAGACAAAACAGGATCTAACAAAACAAGACCAGAAAGAACACAGGTGGGCTGTGACGCTCCAAGGCAGAGCCGAAGGTGATCTGCACTGCTGAAGAGAACAGTGTAAGCTGTCACTATTGGACAAGGCATTGGATGCTATAACCCACAGTCTAAGTGCTAACACATCAGCACAGGGAACCAGAAATTGCTGGTTTTTAGAAACATAAACAAAGAAAATTGCTTACGGTCTGGATTATAAATCACACCACAGATCAAGAGAGACATCACTTGGATCTTCAAATGAGAGACTTGACCATTGAGAATAACCAGTCAAAGCCAGCTAAGAAAGATTATTTTGTTTTGATAAGGCTTTATTTTTAATCTTGGAATTATTGTCTTCTCCAAAATTACAGTGCTGTTTGAAAAATCCGATTTTCTTTCATGGAGATACTTGTTATGGAAATTTTTTGACCAGTCATGGAACTTAAGTAGAAACCTTCCCAAAGTCAATGATTATAGAGGTGACAGTGGGGGCTACAAGAGCTCCATTGCCAGCAGAGAATAATACAGCATGTAACCAGTAGATACTCCACCAGTCATACGAGGCCAGTATTTATTGCAGGAGAAAGCCACTGACCACATCTTTATGTGAACACACAGACAACATCACGGCTGAAAAGATTTCGCTACTTTATATTTTTAAAGAAACAACTCCAGGCTTCCCAGTGTGCACCTTTAAACGCTATGGAAGCTTGACTCCAGTGTTTTATGTTGTGGGGTGCCTTAGACTGAACTCTTGGCTCCTCTGAGTGCACAGAGTAACTGCTAAGACCTGTGGGTTTTCCAGCAGCACCTGATTGATCGCTACCTATGATGGAGCTTTCCTGGAAAGCGGAACGAACTGGTTGAATGAAGCCATCTGAGGACCACAATAGCAGTCTTCAAAGCATGACAGGGAAGTGGAGGTCTCTATTAGTAACTGTGTGCTGACCCTTGCCTTGCCTGGCCAGTAGAGCTTCATAGTCCAGAACCGGTTTGAGCTGGGTATCTTCCTTTAACATACCTGGAACGTGCTACAAAGTTGCACAAGTATCTTCTCCAGAGGTGCTCTGCCCTCATAGGGCTGCAAGAGCTGTTGGGGGTGGACCGCAAGAGGAAGCCACAAAAACCAGACCAGAGCACTACACTGGAGGAGACCGTGTCACCTCAGTGGTGTGACAAAATTTCCCACAGTTGGCTGGACGTGTCTTTTGGCTTCCACAGCCAGGAGGTAAAAGGACAAAGGGAAGGGGTGTCGCTGTTTACCTGGCTGACAAAAAACCAATTATTTTATCCAGTGACCCTTGTTAACCTTGACAGAATTAGGTACAGAGAGCTGGCTCTGACCTCACAAAAACCCCCAACAAACCCTTCCCAAGAATTTTTCTGTGATACAACTCTGTTGAGGAAGGTACAACTAGCAAGCGCCCCCCACCCCGCCATTTATTTCACTGCCTTTAATGTTATCCTCTCTCCCTGCAAGGTCTGCAGACAGAAAGGGATCTCCACTGCAGGCTGTGCTGCTCCCCTGCCAGCCACATGCACAGAGAGCTTTTCCTTTGCTCCCGTGCCTGGTTAGGCCACTCTCTTAACCTGCAAATACTGGTGGGGGAAGTGGTAATTGTTCCTCCCAGAGGTAATTGGCACTTGGCAGGATCTTACTCACCTTGGTGGTGACAGGGGCTGGCTTTCTAGGCTCTTCCACCAGCAAAGCAGGCTGCAGGGCTATGGCTCTCCACCCCGCAAACATTTAAAAGCCTCGTACCCAGGGGTGCAGCTGTCTTCACTCCTGCCTGGAGCCTGCCCTGCCAAAACGTTCACTCATGCTGGGTGAATGCTGGCTTCTTCACACCTTGCCAAGCAAAGCAGGTCTGGCCTCAGGGAGTTAAACTCTCAAACTGGCCCATAGATGAGAGTGTCTGCTCAGCTTTGTGGATCTGTTCAGCTGGTGGAGTAGAAAGGAAGGTGAACAGATGCAACTGCACACCTGTAATGTTGTCTCTTACATGCACATGCTGCCAAAAGCTATAGGAAGACCCCAAAGGTATGGAAAGGCTTCCCAGCCCCCTGGATATGACACCAGCTAATGCCACTATGGGTACTACATTCCCCAGGTAGGAGCTCATCCACATGGGGAACTTGGGAAGCATCCTTCTCCAAAGCTCTATGCTTCTCTTCTCCCTCACCTCTCTATCTTCCTTGCTCCAAGGGATTATTTTCCATAAACACTGGGGCCTGATCCTAGGAGCAAAGAGCAGCCAGCAGTAGGGTGTAAGGGAGAGTTCTGCCATCAGTGAGCAGCTCTATCTCTCCCTTTGACTCCTGCTGTATCTATCTCCCTTGTGCTACTCACCTGTAAGCAGCTGATTCCCCTTTCCCTCCGCCTCTACAGCTTTTCCTGATATTCTCCACTTCCCACATATGCCTTGCCTGTCTTGCAACAGCTGCCCTCCATGCAGCAAAACAGCATTTCCAAAAACATCGGCCTCAGCAGGCAGCTGCGGGAGCTGGTGGCTGCGTGGCACAGTGGGAGCACTGGCTGCACACTGGCCCGTCCTGGAGCACTTGGCTTGGCTGGCAGTGGCATCCCTGCTCTGCTACCACTGCTGCAATAGCCCAGTTAGTAGCTCAGGTGTTGCCACAGTCTTTGGCTGCGGCCCAAGAGCTAATGACAGAGCAGGTGGCAGATGCGAGGATTGCAGAAGAGAGGATTGGCTAGAGATGAGGGGAGCACATTTGGAGCAGCTTGCTAAGACCGGTCTTTACGGGCCTGCTGAGATGAGGGGTTTTGTAATGTGTGTTCTTGCTTTGCGGAACTCTCCAAAACAACCTTCAATCTCTGAAGGATGCTGCAGCTGCATTTGGCTCTGCCACCCCTCCCAGGATGTCCAAAATTATTTTGGGATTACAGCAGTGACCATAGCTGTGGCCACTGGTTTACAGCATGAGGAAAACTCATTAAACCCCAAAGGTGTTTAATCAGAAGCAAAGTGGCAACAGGGCATTTACATGTCACTCATATTGATGCAACATGAAAATAGAGGGGAATAAATGTCATTGTCTGATGAAAGAAGCTGTCTTACCAAATTCCTGCACTGTGTGTCTGCCACAAATGGCCTGAGGCACTTGGGAATTACTGATCCCAAAGCAANTGGTGGAAACTGTCTACAAGTGTACAGGTGGTGCAGTGAAGAACGTGCAACTTAACACGCAGCAAGAGCTTGAGGAGCTTTCTCCAAGCAGGTTGAAGAACTGGTTAAAAAGAGGCTTAGAGCTATGACCAAAGAAGCTGTTGATGCAGTTTGAGTGTTGCTGTGCTTACAGAAGCAGAAGTTTGTACCTTCTTTGTAGGCAAACAGGATTATGTCAAAGTACCTAATGCTATCATTCAGTTCTCTTACTAATGGAAACATTGAGTATGGGCTAATTGCTCGAGCCAAAAAGGGAGGCAGGTTTTTATGATCACCATGCTGTGTTACCCTACAAGTACAAACTTCTCCTTTCAGGACTCTGCATAAAGCAGGAATATAGATCCAGCTCTACTTGCTTATGCTTGAGGAGTCAGGATACATGTATCCTCTGAATCTTTTCCATCCCAAGCTCCTGTCTTTGCTGTCCTGCCCCAGGGCCTGTTCTTCCTCTGCTGCACTCAGTATCAGAGCTGACTTCCGTGGGAGCATTACAGCCCTTGGGTGTCAAGGCCTCAGTGGGCTGCAAAGAAAAAGAGTGAAAAAGTCTGCTCTTGGGTTTGTATCCATTATATTGATGCTTCTTTCCCCCAATGGCTCAAAAAACTCCCACTGCTGCTGAAACACAGCCCCATCTTGAAAAGAGCTGTGTGACAGTGGGTATCATGGCAGCCATTTTGTACTAATAACAATAATTTTGTACTAATACCATGTCGTGGTAGGGAAGACAGAAATGACTAATTAAAACGTTGCGGAGATAGTCAAGTCATGAGAGCATTACTCAAGTGCAATTTAGTTGGGAAGCTGCAATTCACAGCTCTGCTATTACAAAAATACCACAGGGCTTAATTGGACACATTGTTGTCAAGGTATCAGGGTAGCATCCTGCCTGAATGCAGCTCCCGGCTACCCACCATCCAGACTGGGCATCAGATCAGAGCCTTCCACTGCTGGCTCCCAAGTGGTTGGTGCCAATTCCAACAACTATAGTTTTTTCTGGCCTAATACCAGGCAGGCCTAAGGTGTCTCAGCTTGCAAACAGACTCATAGGTCAGAGTGGCATGCTTAAGATTAAGGTAACAATATCATTAGTGGGAAGTCCAGCCAAGCAAAGGAAATGGAGGGAGGGGAAAGCAAAGGGTAACACAAAGAGATAGGTGGAAGAGAGAGCAGCCTTCCAACAGGCCAGAGAAGGGAGGCAGGAAGGACCTGGGTGTGAAGAGGACAACAGCTCCCATACCTGGCACATTTTTCTTCTGCTGTTGCTGTCTTGAAAGAGATGAGCCTGGCTTCTTCTGAAAATGTCTAGTGAGCAATTACCACAAATATCTTCCCTCATACATTTTGTGACACTGTGAATCTAAATGACATAAGTTACAGGAGAGAAAAAGTGATCTTGCATGGCCTCAACGAGGCATCTCACCCTTGTGAAAAGATCCTCCCTGAAAGGCTAATGTAGGTCTAGGCCTGCACAAGAGGCAGAAGAAGCAGCCAGGCTTTGGGAAAGGGCTGTTTTGATCCTGAGGGGCCTGGTCCAAGGGAAGAGAAAGATGTGGACACATCCTGGCATCTCAGTGCCCTGCAACCAGTGACAACAGCTCTGAGCTTTTGACGCCCCAGTCTGGGAGATCAGAGGTGCAGTCTCTGCTGAGCCAGAGAAAATCACTTGCGCAAGGAAACGCAGATGAGATCTTCCATCTAGCTGGCCTGCACATGATGCCCCCGCAAAACTCTGCTCTGCTCTCTCAGCTCCTCGTGCTGACTGCCAACACAGACGTCACACTCACCAGAGACACCTCCTTTTCCATATGCTATAGATGCCCAGTCTTGCCTCAGCTTGGCCAGCAGCAGCTCCTCAAACTTCCTGCCAAGGCTGACTGTTACTTACCACCTCTCCTCAGTGGGGCATGATGACAAGGCTCGGCCTAAGCACAGTGTGTGCCCAGGATCTCAGTTGGTGCCAGTGGGATGCAGGGGGAGAACGGGCTTCGCCCTGCCTCAACTCATTCACAGCCAACAGCCTTGCAGCGGGTCCAGCTGAATGATGCAGAGCCAGGGAGGACATACAATAGGACTTACTCACTGCTCTGGGATGTCAGCCCTAATGGAAAACAGCAGCAAGGAGTTAGAATATGCCATAAATATTTACTAGCTAAAGCATCCATTTCCCCAACAGTTGTTAGAAGTCCTTAGATGCTTGAAATTTCAGGATTGGACTCCATCTTCTTTTCCAGCATTAGGAGAATCCAAGCACCATCCCGGCAGCATCCTAGTGAGTCCAGGTCATGCCTCCTGTGCAGCGGGTGACTGCATGGCTGCCAAACCTGCCCCAGATCTGCTGAGCCCCCAGGCAACACAGTCACCTCCTGTGAAGTATGGTTGGTTTGTGGACACAGAAATAGCCCGGTGTGGTTTGAGACTGGGATGAGCCGCATTGTTCTCCCCACTGACAGGGGGCTGCTGAGAAATGTCAAGGTTTCCCTTTGCTCTGGGAGAAGCTAGCCCAGTCTCAGCCTTTCTTTCAGCGGTTGGCCCTCCATGTGCAAACTCTGGGGTCCAGCAGCGCGTTCCTTCTCAGCCTGCACAGCACAGGCACGTGGCTGGCACTAAGGAGACACACTTTAAATAACCATACCACAGTGACTCATGCCTTACCCAAGGCAGTCTGGCTGCTGGCATATAAAGCATGAAAGCTGGTGATCTTTGAAAGAAGAGAGGATCCTACAGTGAGCAGACATATGGCTCAGTTCCTGGCCAGAAGGTGGGAGGGGTGGAAGCGTTTCTAAATGAGATAGGCTGGGAGGCTGAGGCTCGCAGGTGTAGAGCAGAGGCCTCCCCAGCGCTGCCCGGCTCTGTCCTCCTGACCCGCTGCCACATGCGCAGCCCCTTGTCTCTGGAATTTCCCTGAGTTAGCAGTTTTCCAGGCTGAGGAGGCTTGAGAGGGGGAGGGAAAAAGCATGCGGGAGCAGTGCCTGAGCCCAGCGTGGTTGACATGGGGGGACATGGAATGCTCTTTGCAACATTTGTCCTGTAGCACCGAGGTGGCAGAAAAGGATAGGCAGTTCTGGTGGACCTTCACCTTTCCCTCTAGCACTTCAGTCATCTTCCATTTCCCCAACCCCCGACAGTTCCAGAACTGTCCTTCCCACCCTGCCTCCCTCTCAAAACTCTCCCAATCTCCTTGGCCCCCTTCTCACGCCAGCTCCGCTCAGCACTGTCCCATCCTTCATTGCCTGTCCCTTTCCTCCTCCCCACACCTATCCTCCCACACCTCCTGTGCTTCTTTTCCAGCTCCCCTCCCTGGAGGGCCACTCTACAATCCCTGTTCTCTGCTTCTCTGTACCATCTCTGCACCACTCCCTCCTTGTCTGCTGCCTGGGGCCACATCTTTGCCTCTGGCAAACAGTCACCCCTCAGGACCTACTGTGGTGTTTTCCACAGACCTCCCTCCAACCCCTTCCCACAGCTGTTTCCTCCATAAGCACCACCGTGGCTTGGCAGGCTGGACCAGCTTTCTGCCAGCAGCCCATACAGAGGCCAGCCTTCATCTTGGGTTGCATCCCACTCTCCCTTGCCTCCTCTCCAGGCTGTGGCTGCGGCTGGGTTGCCCTGGACAGCCACATCAGCTGCCTTCCCCAACCCACAGGCTGTTCTCAGGGCCTGGACAGCCTGGAGCTGCTCATCGGTTTGGCAGGGTAGCGTAAATGTCACGTCCCTGCCTGTTCCCAGCCTGATGCCTGTTCCCGCCCGAAGCGATGCCCGCGTGTCTCCCATTATGTAAGGCGTAATGTGGATGGGAGCTGGGAGGCCTCGGGCGGGCTTGTGCACCATGAATGACAGCTGCAAAAATGAGAAGGGAACTATTTTTAAACCTTCTCCTGCCCTCTTCTGCAGCTCTTTTCCCCACAGCCTCAGCCAGGCTCTGTGGCTGTCCAGCCCACGGGGCAACTGGTCCTGCTGGGTTCTGCTGAACAGGTCCTGAGCAATTCTTTGTACTGAGACAGAAGTACATGCAGCACCTCAGCACAGGGCTGGTGGTACCCAGAGGACACGTCCTCTTCCAGCCCTCCTTGGCCATCAACAGTCCCCTGACATCCTCTCCTTCACCTCTCAGAGCCCTGCTTGTCGGCAGGACCAGCAGTGTTCCTTTCTTTCCCCCAGCCTCTCTCTGTAATTTTAGAAAGGTCATTCCCTCCTACTCGAGCCACAGGGTTATCACAATTCCTTGGAGAAGAGCAGAAGGGATCTAGAGGGGGAAAAACCTACCTTCTACTGCGGAAACATGATACCCCAGCACCACCGTGTCCCTCAGAGTGAGGGCAAGAGACAGATGGTCTGGAGCAGGGGCCTGCATAATTGTCCCATCTCCCACTGAGTGCTGCTGGCACAGGGACCAGTAGGGAAGAGGCAAGGTGGGTGAGGAACTGTCTAAGAAAGGGGCTCTGACAGTCACAGGGAGAGTTGTCAAAACCTGCAGTGTTTTGCCCCAGAATGCTGTAAACAAGACACCCCTCAAGTCGGAGCATTGGAAGAAAGCATGCAGGGGGTGGACACTGCCCATGTGCTGCCAATTTGGCTCTGAATAAAGACACTCATTTCAAGGATTTGCCCAGCAAAGAATTGTCTGGAGAGACCAGCAAGTGCAAGGTACCTCTTCACCTGGCATTGCAGATGCTGCTCTAGATACCCCTCCTCAGGAAAGATGGAGCCGGCCAGTAGCAGGTACAGAGCAGGCTTTTGAGTGGCCATTTCGAGTGTGGAGCTTGTTCAATCTAAAACAGGAGAATTTGAGAGGGTATGGCATCCACGTATCAAAAACATATGCTAGGGTAAAAGTGTAATTTGTTCTCTTAGAAGCTCATCTGGATCATAAATACATTTAGAATTAAAATTAGAAAGAAGTTCCTAGCCAGCCATGGTATAAACTTCTGTGACAGCCTGTCAGGCTGGAAGGTGGGCAGAAGAAGCCTAATTTGGTAAGAGACTCAGCAGGCTGGTAGTCACTGCATGGCAGAAGAGGAGGGAGCCCAGAATGAGCCATACACAGGTCTCAAATGGAGCTTGCAATCATGTCCCCAAACTGGTCCCCAGAGGGATTGGTACAGAGCTGAAACTGCAGTGTTGCATCCTCTGTAGGTTGGATACATATCATTAATGTCGTGCTTCAGGGTCCTCCCAGATCTTTAAAGAGGCAAGAAAGAGGTCACCTCTTTTCCATCTGGGTTTTTAGGAAATTAATTTCCTTTATTTCTGTAACCTCTCTGGCCACAGTAGCCACAGGGCTGGGGTGAGGCGGGGAGGAGAATAGGGTCACTCCTGCTCCTCTTAGTCACACTTCAAGTGTGCTGGTTTGCCTTGCTCACAGGCTCCGGACAAAGCCAGCTCTAGGGCTAGGGAAGCATTTCCCTCAGGCTTGGTGTGCTGTGGCAACCTGGGGAGCTTGAGGTGTTCACCATGGCAGGCAATGCCCTTCTGGGACTCCTTGCCTTGGGAGCTTGGGGAACACTACAGACACTTTTGCTCTCTCCCACTCAACTCGTGCTGCTGTCTGCATCCTTAGGTTTCTGTGGACCGTGGCAACGGGAAGGAAGAGGGTGCCTTTAGGCAGTCAGGACGTTCCTGGGTGGTCCCCAAACATCTTGAGTCGGGCAGGCCCAAAAGAGTCCAAAACCTCAGCCCGATGTTTCAGCGCGGCACGGAGCCCACGCTGTCACAAGACCCTCAGCCTTTGCGACCTGCCCCTTGTCCCACTCAGTGCTGGGGCTGCAGGGCACACCTGCCCTGACGCGGGAGCCTCCTTGAGGGCTGCGGGGAGTCAGCTCGGAGGACTGCGGAGAGCCGTGGGAGCCCGGCAAGTGCCGTTTCAGGAGGCCGAGGTTGCTCCTCACCCTGCTGAGCTCCAACCGAGCGCTGCCGGCCCCGCCGTGTGGGGCGGGCGGGGCCCGGACGGGGCGGTGCGCGCTGTGGCAGCGCCACCTGGCGGTGCCGCGGGAGGGCGCGGCCCGGCCGCCATTTGCGGCGCCGCGGGGACCGTGAGGGGATGGCGGGCGCTCCCTACCCGCGCCCCCAGACTGTTACACCGCCGGATGGGCCCTGCAGTACGACTGCCGTCTTAGGACTTGAGGAAGCCAGCCTTTCCTTCAGGATAAAGATTTGGAACGGCACCTTATCCCTGGCTGCAAGCAGCGTGCAGGAGCAGGACACCGGAGCAACCATGGCTTGATGGACTGAGGCAGTATGCGAATTTAGGAGATGAGATTACTTCTCCTCAAATTATGTATTTTACATTTTACACCCTGTAAAGCTTTAGGAACAAATCAGCAATCATCAGGACAAAATGAATACACCAGCAGCCAACGCAGGCGGAAGCAGCAGCTGCTCGGGAGCCACCCGCGCCCTTCTCCAGCACAGGTGGGTTGAGCAGCACCGCGGCACAAGTGCAGCCACAGCACACGGCCTGGGGCAGGCGGGGCCCTGCTGCCGCCTCACGGCCTCCGTGGAACACGCACATGGATCTGCCTCACAGCCTGCTGCTCCGGCCTTCAGCCGGGGGTGGGGCGGGTGCTGAGCCTGCTCTTGCAAGCTGGACGCATATTTCGGGAATAAAGCATACAAGAGTCAGTTTTGATCATAAAAATTGTGATCAGGCACAGAGGGATAAGGTACGTGAACTCACCTCTTGCAACATCTGGAATACTGCCAGCAACTTTCCAGTCTACCTCCCAAGCCAGCCTCTTTCACCTTCTCTCCTTTCCTTATGGAAGACTAGTCCCATAATTACTCTTTTGCAATTATTTCCCAGGGACACCCCACCCACCTAAGCACAAGTCTATAATAGCTATACCATCAGCTTCTGGCTTTACTCTCTTATTGTCAGTTTGCTCTCAATTTCCTCAGAAGCCTAAGACACTTTTTCTCAATGGTCATGTCCCCCTAACAACCACAGCCAAGAGCAAGCAAAAAGGCCCAAGGTGCTTGGCAGATGCAGCTCTTGCACGTTTCTCAACCACAGGATTCCACTGCTGCTACGGAGTGCTACAGACCCAACTGGAGACAGATCCTTTCTGCTCTTCTGTGGATCTGGGGTAGCCAGCAGGAGCAAAAATTAGTACCAATGTATCTAAAGTACCAAGATCAGCAGATCTTCCCAACATACAACAGGAAGAAGGCTGAGTAAGCAGTTGTCATATAGCTGCAACATTTCCCAAAGGGAACTAGTAATATAATGTGCAGAGTTAGTACATTTATAAACTCATTCCCCACCCACCCAAGAGAACATTCAAGCTCCCTGAAAGAAAGCAATGTAACAAACATTGGTGCTGCTGCCAACTGATATCCCAACAGGGAAAAAAATGCCAAATATCCTCCACTCTGTTTAGGCCATGTAACACCAGAAGGATACATCCAAGCACAGCCTTGCTCCACTCAGTTTCTAGGGTAAATCCTTGGCTTGGCCATGTCAAGTCCTTGGCCTTTGGTATGTGTTAGAGGTCAGGCCCCTCCCTCTAAAGAGGAAGGTTTTTTGCTTTCATAAACAAATTGCCTGGGTCACTAATCCTTCCATGGCTCTGGAAGACAGCCAGAGATAAACAACTCACTGGCAGTTTGTTCCTTGCCACCACCCTCCCTCACTAATCATATAAGATACCTTTACAAAAGTGAAGATCCAACAGAGATCCTTACTGCAGTTTAACTCGAGATTATACTGAAGCACCAGTGATCTTGTCTACCTTGAAAGCATGCGTGAGATGCAGTGAATATATAGAAGATATAAATTTCTTATCAGGTTGATCTTCAATTTCCAGCTTTTGGAAAACAAAAATAAAAACACCCAACCACCAATGAAAAAAACAACGAACCAACCAAAACCCACAACAAATCAACCAAATGAAGTTTAATTAAAAAAAAAAAAAAAAAAAAAGAATGGAAAGGTATAGAGAAAGCTATCTTCATGGAAAAAACTAACTTATTCAGAACCTTACTTCTTCCCATGAAAGAAAGTAAAACTCTGATTACTTTGTGGATGTTCTCAGCCCCAATATAACAGACAAAACAGAGTCCAAGCGTCTGTGGCTGACTTCTTCTCAGATTTCTCTCCCTACCTCAGAGAGTTCAACCAAGAGTCACTGCAGGACAAACACAAAACCTTGCAATGCTTTTGAAATCAGTTAATCCAGAAAATAAAAGCAGGGAACTATATACCTGTTACCAGCACACTTAACACATGGGAAATGCACAGCAAGAACCTGCTCCCAAAAAGGTGATCAGCTGCTTTAGTGTCTACCAACTTCACTGCAAACTGCACGTGTAATTCTAGTCTTAGAGCTGTACACCACACAGTATGCTATCTAGAGAACAAAATTACTGGATCTCAGCATAGTGGAATATACATTTTATTTCTTAAAAAGGAAGGGTACTAACAGAATTTAATACAGTCAAAATTTTACATTTTAAACAAAAGCTTTTCTTTTTCTTAAAAACCAGTTACGAGCAGAGAGGTGAGAGGATTTAAACTACTCACAAAATCCAAGCTGAAGACTTTGAGAATTCAAATCTGTGGTTTATACATTTAAAAAAGTGTAATAAATGGAAATATAAAATAATACCAACTCTGTAATAGTGAAATGCCCTTTCCTCATTAGATTGCTGTTTAAGCACCTTTATTTTCACCCATCAGCTGCCAGGAGTGTTTAGGTTTATGTACAAAATAAGCAGTTTGGGACAGAAGATTCATATATAAATTAAAACCATTTATGGCAATACAGTTTTACCCAGCTGTTTTACAAGCTTTATTATCTCTTTCACGTCTGTGGAATTTTTCAGTCAGGATGATCTCAAATGTTCTTGATGGACTGCTTCAAAAAGCAGCTACATATACAGGAATTAGATAGACAACCTCAAGGAGCAGACATCCAAGAGATTAAACAATTCAACACACAGTAAAACTAAGATCAGATTTATATCTTATATAAATACTGTGCAGATTTATCATCCATCCCATTGAATGAATAGGACAGATCAGTGTCACATCTGAAGACAAAAAAATACTTTTATCCAAGAGGCAACAGAATTTCAGGCCAAATATAGCAGATAGGAATTCCCTCAAATTATTCCGTTAAAAACTGTATGTGTCTGAAAAAGCTTTACAAGAACAGAGTTTTCAGAATAACTTGCACATTTGCTTAGCTGTTTCATAGCTATTTTACAGCCTAGAGACACTGAGAGAGGAGGAAAAATAGAAGAAAATAAAAAGAGATGCCATTGTCTCTGCCCACTACGAAAGATGTGGCTTTGTCATTTATGAAACACTGCAGACACAGCTGTTACCAGAGAGGAGACTGCTCCAGTACAGCATTAAAGATAAAGTTACATTATGGCTGGAGAAAGTGTCATCACAGGCTAATCTCTTTACATGAAGGCTGATGGATTAATCTCACCTCCTCCTCAAAACACAAGCATTCAGATTTCCTAGCAGACTACTTATGATTCTTACTCCACTTCTATTTTTTTCTTTTTAACACAAGCTAGAAAAGGTCATGAAAGCTGATGAAAGGTCCAGCTGTGCAGCATCCAGTGAACATGTACTCAGCAAAACCACAAGTCATTAATCACTTTGTCTCTCTCTCTCCACACCACAACAGGAAACCTGTGTCATCTATGTACATAATGGAACTAATAAAGATGTAGACTGTCTAAGTCACAAATGAGCTCTAGTAACAGTCACTCACTGCTGCACTGCAACTTGCTGCAGTCTGCCTGAAGGGTGGAGACAGATCCGTTTGAGCCAAAAGAGAGAACAGTTAAAAAAAAAACACCCAACAAAAACCACCCAGCTTTAGTTTTCCTCAGTCACTAAAGTTTACAAATAATTTAATATTGCTACTTTCCAAATGCTACTCACAAACAAATCAACTGTCCAGCTAACAGGATGGGAAGAGTACAATTATGAATGTAATCAGTGACTACTGTTAAAGAAAGACTGGAAGAGAATCAGTTACCTCAAAATCTTAGTTTCTCTGCTTAAGTAGCTCATTATTATTTTTAAAACATTTTTTGTCAATAGAAAGCATCACAACTAGACTAGAATTCCACAACATCAATCTTTGTTTTGATTTCTGTAGTTCTCTAGGAAAGAAATAATCCCAAATCAAGCTACATGAAGCATTAACAATATTCAGATATTACAATGGAAGCACTTATTTATTACTTCATAGAACAGATTAGTTTTAAAAGTGTATTTACATGTTCTAAGTTATACAAAATACAGTATTCCAATAATCATGTTAATCACCATATTTCAGACAACTTCACATAAAAGTGCGGAGGATGCATCCATCCCTGATCCTGGCCAGTAGCGAGCGGTCACCCCCGTGTGACAGGTGAGAGCTGCTATTGTGCCCCCTCGAGAAAACAAATCCCACCATCCCTTCTCACTGAAACATAGCTGCAGATCTAGGAAAACATTCAGGCAGGTACACGAGCAAGGTTTGTTGAGACCCACAGACCAAAGTCACATGCCTTAATTTACTAGACATATGTGAAGTACATTTTAAAGTTTTTTACAGATGTTGTACAGCAAAGGGCTTCTGCTCATGCCTTAGTTAGGAAAATGAAGTAAACAAGGGTTTTGGCTATATAACAGGCACCCAGATTACACTTAATATCAACAGCCCTATAACTACAACTGGATAGTGTGTTAAGGACACAATTCTGCAGCTGACTGCCTGGGTAGAGCTTCACATTCAATAACAGATCCTGTGAAGTCCACATGGTTCTCTAGAGATATAGGGCTCTTCCCATGCAGAAATGACAGCAGAATTGAGGCCTTAAAAGACTGGGGCCTCAGGTAGTAATTTCCTCATGAGACAGCACTGACCAGTTCACGTTGGCAGGTCAAGTTCCAGCACAACAGCATACCTAGTTGAAGCAACAGCTATTTTTTCATGCCTTTCTGCAGTAACTCTCCTCCCTATCTGTATATTTCTTTCAATTCCTTCTGGACCATGGAAGTAGGACCAAGACAAGGAGATTCCTAAGACCTGAACAAGTACTGATCTTCAGTATGATGCTAAACTGAGGGGATGCAAATTTGCCTAAAATTGTAAACAGTGAGGTGTCAGTTTTAGCAATTTCACTCAGGTCAGACTCTTGCATTACTCTCCTCTTCCTCCTTCATTCTTTGCTCTCCTTGCCAAGTATCTATGTCTATCTGTACATGTATCTTCCTCAAAGGATTCTTTTTTCCCTGTAGGTGTCTGAACTTCAAGAAGTTTGCATTCCAAAAGCGATTCACAAGGGATAGCAGACTGTCAAACTAACAAATTACATCTGTATGACAATTTGCATTATCATTAGTTAAATCACTGTAATTTCTCAATTAGCATTATGTTAGCATCTCCAGAGATACTTAGTTAAGCTTATTCTTTCTACCTTTCTCCTAGTCTTCAACTGTGAGTTTATCTACCTTCACCATGTTACAGTGGCAGATATACAGACCAGAGTAATTATCTGAACACCTAGAAAGCCAGTCAGAGTCTTGTAGTGCTGCAAGGGCAAAACACTAACAAATGATTTTGCTCTTTATGGATTTAGGTGTATGTTGCCAAAAATATGAGATTTATGTACTAAGATAAATTTGCATTTCTCATCTTGTGCTTAGCAGCTAAAATAGAAGAGTGAACAAAAGCCTATGTGGATTTTACAAAGGTCTGAGATACCTTCTCTCTCACTAAAAATGAAAGCACCTGATCACAAGGAACAAAGCCCTTTCATGCTCAGGTGGCTTACAAAACTGAAGCAGCAATATTCTCCTTGGTGCAGGTCCATTATTTTTACTATCTAAAAAAAATTTATTTTCCACATAAGTGGTTTTATTACAGTATTCCCAAAGCTACTGGCCTTCCACTGCACGTCCTAACTTGAAATTGACTTGGTACAATTAGTAGCAGGCCTGCAGATAATGCTGAAAGTGATTTCTAGTTAGAACACCTTGGGCTTTCTAACAGCACAGCAAGAAATGGAGAATTGTCAGAAAAGACATAAAATGTTACTGCAAAAAGCCGCTTAGCAAAAACCCAAACAACCCAAGAACATTTCTTCTCCAGCACAAGTTTATAGTACACTACCTTTTCACTCTGTCCATGCAGGACCAAAAAAAACCAGCAGAATTCAGATTATCTGAATATCAAAACTATCAGGACCAGTTTGCCAACACTACACCTGCAATCTGAGATGTATCCACCTGATCCCAGCACAGAATGCTTCGGAGTAAAGCAAAGACACCTATGACTCCAGCACATGCTAAAACTTTACAATAACCACATTGAGAGTGAAGGCTTCTTCTCATGGGAGTTAATGAGATCTTTGTTACTAGCTTCAGTGGGAGCAGATCTTGGCAACAGGTGAAAGATTAAGCTTCTTGGAATTTTTAGACACAAACCCACTATATGTAGATTAGAGGATCGTGTATGAAAGCAATACTGTATTAAAAATTGCACATCATTTATTCATAGCTGCTGTTTTCTGTAGAGTAAAACAACACTCATTGTCCACAAATTTTATCCACAGTTTATATATTTTCAAAGTTAGTACTATGAAATGGCCATGTGGTGTCAATCCACTTCCTAATGAAAGTACAGCTCTGTCATAAACTGCTCTCTTTCCTGGCAATCCCTGCAGTGATGCTGAAAGGTGCACATGCCCTTTATTCTCTCCCCTTGGAGATGGTCCCTTTGTGGAATGGGGTAGGTTGGCATCAGGCACACTTATGGCCTCTACAGAGTATGTTCCAAGGCTAGAGAACTTCAAACCCTAAGAGTGTCAATTCAGCATCTTTTAATATTCAAATTGAGCTAAAAGAATATGTCTTCTTATGATCACAAAGAAAACACACTCAAATTATCACTTATAGATAGGATTGTCATCCTAGTCAAAGAAACAAAATTATATAGTGAATCATTCTGAGACATGCAGAGCGCTCCGGAGCAATAAATTTAACTTCCTGAGACTGCAAAAACTGAGAAAGGAATTCAGCATTGCACAGTATTTTTGTCTGGCTATATCTGCACTCCTTTAAATAGGTACTACCTTCTCATCTATCTTCAAAGATACTGCTGCTTAATAACAGCAACACCAAATTCTCCAGCTACAAAAGTTGAGCTGCACTCACCCTAAAGTGCAAGTTCCAGTTTTGCAACCCGTAGACACATGAATCACAGATTGTGCAAATCTGCATTGTCCTACAGGGAAGCACAAATGTTTGCAAACAGTCTTCTCTGAAAAAAAGATCTAATGAACATTCACTGTTAGTTTCCACTGTGTAAGCTTTTAAGATAACAGAAATAAAACGATAGAATTGCACATGCTAATCTCACTGACTGAATATTTTTTTGTTCAAATGTCATGACATACTGCAAAACCAAATCCTGACAATATGTAAGTATTTAAAAGATATTCCTTAGCACAGCAGGATCCAAATGAAGCAACTCCTTGCCCATCTATTTAGTTTTTGGCTTTGTGATTTAAACAGGAAGCATGATGTTTAAGAACAGCTAGGGCTAACTGAAAATTTAGAAATTATAAATGAAAAAAGCTGCTACATTTGCATGCTATCACGGTTGTTTGTTTTGTTGCTGGTTTGTTTTTTTTTTAATCCATGGTTTGGGCCTTTATCACCAAAATAACATACAGAAAATATCAGTCCAAATCAGCAATACTCAATATGGGTAGAGATATATGCTGCCATTTCAGCAACATGGAACTAAGATATTTTTCTATTTGATAAAAATATCCCAAGATTATGTCAGAGTTTTATAATCCCAAATTATACTAATACACTCATAGCTATACTTTGGTAAGCAGCAAAAAATTAAAAACACTTTCTTTAGTACATCGTCCATTAAAAATGATCAAAACCTACATTTAGTATATAAGCTCTGTACAAAGGTTATGCTGTCAAAGACTGGTTATGAATCCCGGCTTTTTATTTTTTTTTTTAATTAAGCTTACAGTATTTGCTGCTGCTTCTCACATTTTTCTCTTTGCGTTTCTGCTCTGAACTTAGGGGTAGAATCTCTTGGGTAAACATAAAGTCAAAATAATTGTTCAATATGATAGCACTGAGCTATGCTGGTAACTAGTCATGGCTCCTAATTTTGGCACTTGTGCTTCAGAAAGCTTTCAAGATTATTTTTCTTGAGGTGTATCCTATTCACCAATCTCCAGGCATGAACACATTCCTGTCTTACAAGCTCCATTTTGGCTACAAGCATGGCCCTGTACTCCTTTCCTCGAAAGTAACTACTCTTATTCTTCCCACAGAGATTTAGGTCTCAAGCTCCCTTAATATAAGAGCAGATTCTTGTTAGGCTGATGAAATTCTTACAACGGAACTTCTACCTACTTCCTCCATCTTCTAAACACAATAAACATCTCCGCAATCCGTCCAAGGTTTCATCTACCCTCCCACACCGGCACAAGGCTCCTCCCTCTTAAACTGCCCATTTTAACTGTGGGATATCATTGGCTGTTCCACCTTCAGCACCACAGTTATCCTGCAGTCAAGAGACAGAAAATGGCAATACGGCAACTAATAGCCATTGTTTTCCTGGAGCTAATACTCATTCGGTAGTTTCAGACTGTCAAAAGACTTGGAGATCGGCAGCTCAGAATAGCACCTTTTCCATGATTGCTAAGTCGTTAGCAGAAGAATAGATCCTTTTTCAGCAAGATACCATAAAAGAAAGTGAGTCTCATAAACAAAATAAAGGAAAAGGCAGGCTACAGCAGTGTGGCTGTGGAGCAGGAAAGTGACCAGTGGTTTATTATTACATGGGTCATTTGATAGAGGTTTATTACTCTCTGTATGGCACACTGCGGTGCTTTCTGGATTATTTCAGTACATCTGCTGTAATCTTCTGCACTGAAGTCTCACACATTACAGGCTGCTGTCTTCCTGGTGTCTTTAGTTCTGCACTCACAGTACTCCACAATACGCTACACTGTACCAGAAGTGAGCCACAGTATTCAATAAAATTCATCATACTGCAGGGAAAAGAGTCTCAAAATATAGCAGTTCTTTATATATACAGACACTTTCATTTAGAACTCCCTCTCTTCTTCCATTCGAGTGCCAAAATGAAGAGTCACTGTTCACACAGGCTGTCAACAGACTTTGAGACATGAACTTTGAGTGTCTTGACAAAACCCCAGTAGGTAAGCTTATTGTAGTTCATAGTTACAGTGAGAAAGACAGATAAGAAAGCCATATACAGAATTAAGGAGACTTTGCACTTTTCATCATGCCCAGCCCTGGGTAGTCAGATGGGGTACTTGCAGGCAAGGAGGCAGGCAGGGTCATCATCAGTTGTTTGTGTTGGGACACCTCACAGATTTCACTGCTCACTCTGAAGACTGGCGATTCATGTGTGCTTTTTAGTTTCTTTGTTTTTAAAAGTCTTTAAAGTTGCATCACTCGGAATCAGATAAGTCACTTTAAACAAAGCAAAGTGTTAAGTGTGACAATTTATTTATAACATACTTCCCACCATCACCACCACAAACCACCCTGTGAAAGAAAAAACCCCTGCTGAAAGGGTGACAATTTTTAGTATGTTTGAAAGAAATTAGACCAACACCGCATCAATAGCCACTCTAGTCAAATTAAGAGCATAACAGTGGGGGGGAAGGGGGGGATAGTTCAAAGCATACATTAAGTGTTGTGGATTAGCCTGCTTCTCCACTTCCTTAAGAGTTCAACACAAAATTGCTCTAAACTCATAATTTCCACATTATGTTTAAAAGACAAGCTAGTCTTTAGCATAGAAAATAAAACTCTAATGTTTTTTCAATATATTTGCAGATTTCAATAGAGGAACTGCAATTACCCACAACATCATCATCCCACATTTACCCCTTAATAGAAATATTATCCCAGGAAGCATAGCCTAAGAGTTCTGACACAGCCACCATCCTAAGACACCTTCTCTTGTTAAGAGGACTTCTAGACATATACTTCTGGTAAAGCTTCTAGTTCTTGCAGTTGTAGGTCGTGTAGAAGGTCTCAACATCACACACGGCATATTTTTTCTTTTAACACCATATATTGTTGAAGCAGTGCTTGGTGCTGAGAATGCATTACTTCCAAGAGGGCAGGTCTTGTGTGCTAATTTTCTATCAGGAAACATGCTGGAGATAGAACCAGCAAGCACGGAGAGACCATATACTGCTACACAGGAGATAGTGAGGTAAACTGTTTGTGTTTATAGTGGGTGTAGCTTATCCCATAGCATGTTCACGAGGCAAAGGACCAAAACTCTTTCTCAATCTCTTGCACAACAGGTAAGGTGCAGTAAAATAACAGTGACTTGTTTACTTCTTTAAAAAAGCCCCTTCTTTCAAAGCATAAGGTGCTGGCCATTTTTTAACAGCTGGGACTCAAGGTTCAGTCTAATGAGCCAGACTTCTTTTTCTAAATCTCCCTTACTTCTCAGTTAAGTGCAACATGCTGCTTTATCAGCAGTTCAAGAGGGAAGACCCTCTAAGGAAAAAAAGGAGGGGTGGTGGTAGAAATACAGTCTAGACCACGTATGTAAAGCGAGTGATTCACTACTGTTCTCACTCCTTGGATTCTGCAAATTATCCAGGATTAGAACCTATCAAGACATTTAGACAGTATTGTAATCAAAACTGCACTAACTCCATTCTGCGTAACATTCATAGATTAACCTTGCAATACTTTTGTTTTTACAAGAGATTGAGTACTTTCCTGTCTTCCAGTCCTAAAGGTTCTCCTATTCCTCCTCAACAGGAACAGAGTTCTATACAACAGATACTTTCTAGTGCCTCTGAATGGGAGAGGAAACAAATTCATGATGCTGCCCAGCAACATCTACTTATATCCTAAAATTATGTTTTACACTTTTACTGGGAGGGGGAGGTGGAATGGAGAGGAGAAAAGAGCAAGAGTTTGAAAATTAAACAAAATAAAACCAAAAATAAAGAAAAGAAAGAGAGAGAGAGAGAGAAGAGAGTCTCCTAGGCTCTTTCTCCACTCAAAAATAAAGGTTAGAACAGATAGCAAAAGCTCTGTCCAATCTGGAGGGATCCACATTTGTTCCTCCAGACAGGTGAATCTGTTCAATTGTATGACATCAGAAAAAGTTCTATCACTGTTGAAAACAAGGTTGTAAATATGGACACTAAGATTTTGGACTACAGAATGATCAGGAAAGGGCCTGAATGAGTTGTGCCGACAGAAACAGGGTTTGTTTGTGTTTTGTTGGTTTCTTTCTAGTGTAGATGCAAAATGCCAAAGCCTCCATAAACTTTATTTCTGGGAGTCTCTACAGAACGCAGAGAAGTCTAAGAGGCTAAAAACAGAGCCCTAACAAGGAAAAGGGTGTGCTTACAAGGGTCCGTATCTGGTCTCGTATTTAGAAACAATGTTCTTGCATCGTCCCACTTCCTTGCGCAGCTCCGCCACCTCCGTCCTCAGGGCTGTATTTTCTTTCTCAAGAAAGGCTGCCCGAATTGTGATCTGATTCTCCTTTAGTCGCCGAGCATCACGGGAACGCTTTGCTGCGACATTGTTCTTCTTTCGCCTTGTCCAGTATTTTTCATCCTGTATTAAAAAAAAAAGATGCCAAACTGACAACAGTTTTGGAGACACCTTTTTATTGTATAATGATATTCACACTGACTGCTATATTGAGGAAGCTCCTCCATGGGTTTGCAGACCTCTGACATCAAAATGGAGACCACACAATACTGTAAGATTTCATCTTTACACAAGCCTTCTTTTAGGATAAACCAAGTGCATTGCTAGAACTAAGGAGATTTAGAGACTTGGGTATTAAGAAGCTGTCCAACTGAAATGCTTCCCTTACTTAGTTTGAATTCAGGAGCGAACTTTTACATAAAACCACCTGTTCTGTTGTCTGGGTTGCTTAAATCCAGATTAGATACAATACTGGGCAAATATAGACAGTGGCCTTCAAAAGTGCAGGTGATGAGAATTTGACTTGATAGTTCTTCTAATTTCTGTGTATAGCATGATCAGTTGCTCCTTGCCAGTAATTAGATCATGATACCAAAACCTGCAAACCAGCAAGCATAGCAGTTGGCTTGCCAATTCTATTCTTGGCAGTGCTTCTACTCAATCATGTAGGTAAACTGCATTAGCTCTGTACGTCGAAGTGTTTGGACAAAGTCAGAAATTTAAGGCCTAGAAGAGTCTGCAGCAATAAATCTGTTACCTTTTGCTCATCTGGGACAAAAACCTTCTTGGCTTTTTTAATCATAGGTTGTGGTTTCAGGTCCTCTTCAGTAAACTTGTGTTTGCGAGGATTGAAGAGCTCACCACCAGGCACACTGGACAGCACTAAATCGGCAGGGTCAGGGTTAAAATTCACCTCAACTTCTACGCAGTCAGGATCAATGGGGCTGGGCGTATTTCTCTCATTTTGCGGTGGGGACTCTGACAACAACAGGAGAAATTACAATATATTCAGCAGGATGAAGAGAATCAACAAAGAAGCCAACTTTATTGCCCTGTGGCGAGAAATGTTTAATAGAATTAGTTGGTGCTTCCCTGATGTGTGGTGAGTGCTGTACTGCTGCTGGTACAGAGAAAGAGTTCACAGTCCAGCCTGTAATACAACTCTAGGAACATATGCCAGACTAACAGACATGAGTAGACAGATGCAGGATAGGAGTTAATACTTCCTTGGCAAAAACTACATGCTTTGCACACATAAAAAGCACCTTCAGCAGCAGTAAGAAGGGAGAAACTTGTATCAGCCTGCATTTTGTACCATACAAATCCTTACAGAAACAAGCCTGCCCAAAGACTCCCGTCCTTAGGACCTTCAAAGGTCAGACAAGTAGACTTCCAAACAACTGACTAAATAAAGGAGGATCTGTTACAAATGCAACAGTACTCTTCTTCTTTGCCACATAAACGCCCCAACAGAATGTCTGACACTGGTAGTGTCCATATGAGCTTTATCATATTAATCTATTGTTTACAAAACTTCATATACATGAGTTGCAAAACTACATGTCACTGCAATGTGCAGTAATTATCAATAAATAAGTTTTGCATAAACCACCCAGAAAAAAGCTACACTCTAACTTGTGGAAGGAGTTCCATGTTACCTTTCCCAAAAAAGAAGTCCAGAGCAAAATGCTTTCTGTGAAGCTTGCTCATAAAATAGTACTGTGATGGCTATCATGTTTAAGCTCCAAATCTAGGGCAAACCGAGCAGCTGAATTCTTTAACAGAGAAGATCTCCGTACTACAAATGAAGTTTCCTAGTACTATTTAAGCACAGTTTTGTTTTTTTGTTCCTCCATTTCCACTTCAAAGCACCAAAGAAAGCATCAAACTGCATCATTAAAACACCTTTTCCAAGTGTCTGTTTTCACATTTCCCAGGCTACCACAAAAAATATTGTTTCATTGTTTTTCTATTTAACATGGTTATTTGAGGTACATTAAGTTCACATAAGATCACCCAAGCAGACCAATGTAGTAAAAATTATTTGTGACAAGCTATCAAATCTGTTGTAAAATAAGAAAGTATTTTCTCAACTTGTCCAGCTTCTCACTACATTAGCAACACCAAGAAAGCAAATACTTTATGCTACTATTTCAGCTCTTATAATTCCAAAAGCAAAACAGACTGCACACTGATAGACAAACAGACTGCACACTGATAGACACTCATTCTTTATAGGACTGGAAGAGGGAAAGAAAAGGAGAGGCAGCATCTTCATGAATTGACACATGAACTAAGGCTCTACATTGAGCATGTTTGTACTGTTTAACCTGCCACAGCAAACACTGACAGGTTAGTATGTCTCCTCTCTGATCTAAAGAGACACCTTTTAATATGAGAACAACAGAAGTCTCTCAGAGCCCCATATTATTCCATCTACCTGTGCTGGAGGCTGCTTCAGATTGCTGGTAAACTGCAGTGGAAGAGGATGATGCAGGAGAACCAGTGGAAGCACCGGCAGATTCCTTCCCTTCCAGCTCAGCCACAGGCAAGAGTGGATTCTGGTTCAAATCCAGGTGGGTAGGGCTGGAAGGAATTCCATTCTCCAGCAGGAACTCATCCAGATCCATGTACTCCAGGTGGAAAGACTCGCCATCATAAGGAATAGTTTTGTCCCAAATGGGTGGCATGAGGGAAGCTGAGACTGCCATAGTGCTGGCAGCTGCTGCCTCATCTTCTTCAAGCTTTATTTTCTCCTTCTCTTTATCTGAAAGATACAAGCAAGTCACTGTACAAGCCAAAACACAAAAGAAACTCAAGGTTTTAGAGTCCAACAAAATCCCCACAAAAGTAAATTCAGTAAGCTCATGGTTCTGCCTCATGATGTGATCTGGCAAACCAGATGTTGAAAAGCAACATTTACATATGGAATACTCTAACTCTGTGATGGCTGGGCCACAGGCAGCTGAGCAGCCTTGCAGACCAGCACCTTTGCTGTGATAGCTCACCAAGGTGCAATGAAGTGCTGCATGGAGCTTATGAACCAGTCACTGCAAAACAGCCTGGTTTTCACATACCCATCTCAGAAGACAACAAAAGTGAGTGTCCCTAAGCAGGATTACACGGGAAAACATTAAGAAACTTCTGAGGAAGCAGAGTAGCTTATTCTATGCACAAAGAAGGAAGGTGCAGAACAAAAATTTAAATATAAACCGGTGAGGAATATGGATTTTCAGATTACATTTGAAAAACAGTCAAAAGGTCCATAGGACACCAGAGACCTGGATGCCTATTGTTCAGCATTTTTGAAGCATTTCTCTCTGAAATGACTCAGCATGTCCACAGAAAGCAATAGCTCCAAATGCTGCTCACTATAGATAGCTCAGAGTACCTACACACAATTTTCACTCTTTGGGGAGATATCTAATAAGGCACACTCCCACATCACACCCCCAAGTCACAAGAGACTGATGAATTTTTCTGCATTTACTGTGCTACACTGCACATATTACAGAAAAATGGCTGTTTCTATGTTCCCCATAGCTACTGAATCTTAACAATTGTCTGGGACAGAATCCAAGCAGAAAACTCAAGTTATAGAATAATTACATAATTTAAGAGATAAAAATAAGCTGGCAGGGAAAAAAAAATTAAAAATCCAAGTCATTTTCCTGATCCAGTTCTCCACGCAGCCATGCAGTTCTATCAGCAGTGAAGGAGGGATTCCAGAAGCAGTGCTAGTACTGCCAGCACTGCTGCCAAAAGGAAGGGACAGTCACCAGTTGTACCCTAATCACCTGCAAACTGGGCATTATCATGGAAGCCAACAAATACTCAGTTCAGTAGAACAGGGACTCCAAGGACATACACTGGACCAGCCTGGATCTCCAGTATTAACAGAGATTAGCCCAATAAAATAAAATGCACCAATCTTTGGCATTAGGGTTTTCTAGACTGGCTACAATATGCTAGAGGAGCACTTTTCTTTATTGGGGGTGGGAGTGGGGGTGAAACTCTGCTCTAAATCAGAAAAGCCTATTTATATAAAATCTATTCTGATAAAAGTGGCATTCCTTCCGCTGTTGCCTTAGCTGGTGTGGAACTGAGACTGAAAGAGCTTTTTATGGCTTAAAGAACAGTGCTGCCATACAAAGTAAATTGTCTACGGTACTCTGAATATTTTATACAAAAGAAGATACTGATTTTAAACCAAGCAGCTGAGAAAGTATTCACCAGCCACCAGCTTGGGATCAAGAGCAAGTACCTAAAGGCCACATTAAATTCAGACCAGTGGCTCCTGGACCTAAGCTTTGGTAACATCACCTTGCAGCTCTTGGCCTTCTCCTTGCCACTTCACATTGCTCCCTCTGAATCACCATCTTCCAGCTCCTATTCCTGCTATAAACTCCTTTTCACAGGGATACTTGCAACTTTCCTGCCCTTCACTTGGGCAAAGCAAACATGCAGGTTAACAGTAATGACGCAAATAACCAGAATGTTTTTAAACAGCTCCTACTTGAAGCCAGTAAAGAAACAGCATCTACTCTCTACATAAGGAGGATTTCCCTTACTACTGGAGCACACCACACCAAATTGGAATCAATATTTCACCTGTAAATAGAGATTGTGTATTCCCCAACATTTTGTAGCGCCCAGCACAACCAAAGCTAGACCTGCACTGGATGTTGTGGATGATATTCTGGTAAAGATAGCACCAAAACAAATCCAAGCAACAATAATGAATAATTTGTAAATGACTATTTTTAATTAGTATGATAAACTTGTGAAATGTCAAGTCAAAATGTCAACTAAAAAGAAAAAAAAATTCTTAACTCTTGAAAACAACAGTTCAGCATTATAAGTTATGCCAGTTTTTAATACAAACCAGCAGTGCTTTTGTTTTGCAACATTTAATACAACACCTCCAAGAGAGGAGAAAAAAAAATTAACTGATTGTTAGACCAAACATAAGGCTTAAAAATATTTTTCAGAAGGTGGATGCTAAAAACTGGCATACGTGGCTCTTCTCAGATCTTTTAATGCCTTTTGGATGTGCACGATCATCCTGCTGTCCTGCAGTAACCTGGGAAAACTGTGGTTCCTCCAATTTCCTCTTGTGATTGTCTCTGGCTCACACCAGATTAGATCCTTCCTCCACGTGACAAAAGCATCTGAAATTTTTTGTCCTTTTGCTACATGCTGACAACACAGCAAGCACTGAGCCCCCAGTGCTGTCTTTGTTTAGCTATGCTGTCTCTCTCTCCTCCCTCACTTCTAACAGTACCTGAAATAAAATAGCAGAAATTAACACACATATTGGGAGCTCATCTATTTCAAAGATGATACGTAACATGGTAAAACCTTTGTGTGATCATTTTTGCACTGATGTTTTCCCAGGGGCTGTCTTTCAATTAATTTAATCTTTATTTCTGCCACACAACATCCTGCTTGGGTGCACAACATCTAATGAAACGCTAATTAACTTCTTGCATCTTGAGGGGGAAGTTTCTGCCTACCTCAGCACAGTAACCTGAAAGATTAATTCTCTTAAGATATTTATAGTGTAAACAGGTATTACCTGACAGTAGAGCTGCAGTATCCTAAGAGGCTCCATTTGCAGCGATTCAAGGTCACCCTGATAAATCTGGACTGTACTTCTGCAGATGATGGCTCATGTCCGATTTAGCCCCCTCACTCTGCTGCTGTGACCTATTAACTGGGCTGTACATCTGCTGTTAACAGGGAGGACACCAGTTTATGCTCAGTGCCTTAAGTGGACCATTCCAGTTACTGAACTGTTGGAAATACTGCTGTTTTAACCAAAAGCAGCAGCATGAAAAGAGCTTTATTTCCTGTCCTGGTTTTTCCTCAAAACCAAAAAAACCAACTAAACCAAAAACCAACCAAAAGATTTTGGCTACCATGCTATCAAGAGCTATCCCAGCCACAAACAGAACAAATACTTATTTGACGAACTTCCTCCTGTTCACCAAAAAAATATTGTCAAATTATACTGAAACCACTATATATATATATATATAGGCTGATTGATCCATAAATCTTTAGTCCCACTTGTGAGGATGGAACAAGGCAGGTTGCAGGGTTCCCTATCTCGAATGCCATTACTGTGGTGTTTGCTGAGGCATTTCTCCTGCCACAGCAGCATGCAACTGGTGATTAAGGCATCCTTTGGAGAGTATGCAGCAGCTTGTTACTAATGGAAGAGACCTACACTCCTGCTCCAGAATATTAATTGTCTTCCCTTAACCCACAGGACTTTTCCTTTTTTCTTAATAAGAACAGAATTATTTTTATTTATTTAACCCTTACAACATACACAGCAACAACTCCCAGCAAGGCTGGTGAGCTGTACCTGGTACGTGGCAGGGCTGGCATTCAAGGGGATGGCATTCTGCTGGAACTGGCTGACCTCCCTCCTCTGCTGCTCAGGAGGATTAGAAAGCTGCTTGCTTTGACCGAGTAGTCAAATTACTCACAGAGGCTGGAAAACCCACAGGTAGCTTGCAGAGACTATAAATGGACAGACACTGCAGCTAGCTGATACAATTTCTTACAGAATAAGACAGAAAACTGTGTTTTTGTCAATAGCCCTTCCAGACAAAAGCACAGGGTCTTTTCTTAGAAAGTTTGCTGAAACTGCACCACTGGATTAAGCAAATGAGTAATTTTTTGACATTTTGAGGGTATCACTGTTAAAAGAACATAAAATAAGCAAGGACCCTCTGAAGTCAGTTCAGTCACAAGTGTACTGACAAGCCTTTTGTAAATTAGGAGTAACTACCTGCTGACGATGAAGGCATTCTTTCTTTTGTCTTGAATATGCAAACAAGAAAAGCATCAGAGACCAAAATAAACAGAGAGCAACAAGTTCTACAAAGTGTGAAATGAAACAGAACAAGGTGAACTAAGGAAATCTATGGAGAAATTTTAAGAACAAGAACAACCTGAACTTTATCACATCATGAATGAAGAGGGATAATCAAGATGAAATGGACTCAGTAGCAAGCTTTAGAGGCTCCAGCTGAACACCTTCACGAGCTGGAATGGGGTCATCTAGTAATCAATCTAGTATCAAATGTTTCTAATTTTAGAAAAATGCACTACCTCACAATAATATTAACTTCAGAATTTTACATCTCCATAGGTCACATCACATGATTCTGAACACAAAAATCACCCCCAAGACAAAATCCTTAAATCCCTATCAGCAACCATACATGAACAGAAATTGCTCCTGCTGGCACTAATGTCTTTAAAAAGGACTGGGTGCAGAAATATCTTAAGAAATCCCACGATTTTAGAGATTCAAGATTCTGCGTGCTGCAGCATCCTGCACCATAGCAACATAACTAAAACCTTTATAACAAGCTGACTTTTTTTTTTTTATAGCAGAAAGGAGAAAAAGATAGTCTTCAGAATCACAAAATGGATTTACACGTTATTGTGCAATATGAGACATGCAATGTAGGTAGACTCCTCACTGGCAACAATCTTGCCAACTTTGCTTTTGCTGTAGTTTACCCTGGATGTTGTCTACTATTCCAAAAAATTATTTTTAATCTCAAAATTCGTAAGTGTAAGGACTTCTTTTATAATACACCAGTACACTGGGCATTACAGCAGTGCAGATAATCCTGAGCCTTCCTCGAAACGAAACTGATACTCAGAAAGGCAAAAATACGGCCAGATGAGAAGGAAAAAAATAAAAACCGAAAAAAACCAAGGAAAACAAGTGTGCCATCAGCACCGGAGACCATAAGCACTAGCACTGTTATTTACACAGCTGCTGTCCACATCACCAGTGGCACAGAGGCAGCTCCAGCCCATGCAGGACTGCATGTGCAGGCAGTCACTCATACCCTCACGGATTATCACCGAACCTAATCTGAGGAGATCTGCTGTTTACTCCTGTCATCGGGCAACTTCCCAGCAATTAAGGTCAAGCAAGACTCGACACCTTCTCACTGCTGCTCCCAGCTACGCGTCTACAGGCGGGGGAGCTCCAGAGAGCCGAGGGTCTAAAACCAGCGTGTCACGTCTCGGCTCCTGTCCACCCCTCGCTCCCGCAGCGTTCGGTTTTGCCCAGCGCAGGCACCTACACGCTCCGGAGAGGACGATCCCTGGGAGGCGGGGAGCGATCCCGTGCTGCCGGCTCTTGGCTCGGCCGGCCAGGGGGGCGGAGGGAGGGAGGGACGGGGCGGAGGGAGGAGGCCGGGGCGTGCGGCCTCTCCCGCGGGTGCTCCCCCCCCCCCCCGGCCCGTCCCCCCGTGCCCCGCCGNCCCGCCAGGGCACGTGCAGGGGCGGGGCCTCAGCCGGGCCGATTAGCATTCGGAGCCCCGCCCCCTCCCGCTCCTCCCTCGGGCGCTGCGTCACCGTCAGGAGGGCGGAGGAGGCGGGGGCAGGCAGCGCGCGCGTGGGTGGCGGAGCCTGCGCCTCCGCGCGCCCGCCTGCGCCTCCGCGCGCCCGCCTGGTCCCGCGGCCCGGCGGTGCCTGAGGGGGCCGCGACCCACCGGGGGTCCGTGAGGGCCGTGCCGGCAGAGTGACGCCTGCGAACCCCCTTCCCGCCCTGTCCTGGCGCCAGCGCTCCAGCCCGCCCTTGCGTATCCTCGTTTAGGATCCCGAAATCACCTTTCGCGCGTGCCCTGGATTTAATCTCCCTCCGTCCCACACGATGCCCGCAGCGGCGTGCCCTACATACCATGGGCAGGGAGAGGGACTTCACTGCAGTGCTGGCATGGGCGGGCTGCTGGGGGAAGGGAGGAAAGGCCGGCTTTCCAAACTGTCACGATCACAAGAAATTCTTGTGATTCTCCAAGCGGCCCCCCTGCTCTAGCAGGAGGGATGCCGTGCTGGGATTTAAGCTGCTGAACACACGAAGGGAGCAAATATTGCCAAGTTCGTTTCCGAGAGCACAGGTGGATACTGAGGAGCATCTCCCACAGAATTAATAAATATGCAGAAGTGTCAGATGCTGCAGCCACAGGCTTCTCCTGTCAGCAGTGGCTGCTCTTGCCTCGGCAGGATGGGCTGCAGAGAACCTACTATACAATGCTGCGAGCCGGGAAAGGGAGGGATGTGATCCGCTGGGATCGGCCCGTCTTCATGCAACAGAGCCGCGGGAATGAGAGCAGAGGCATTCCCATCCGTGCCAGCAGAAAAAAAAAAAGACGTCTTCCTCTCAGGTAGGCACTTGGGCATCTGCTTGGTTGAACTTCCCTCCCACAAACCTCAGACATTTAACTGTCAAGGCATGATTTTACCCGACCCTTACTAATAAACCCTGATGGTCTTTANAAAAAAAAAGAAAAAAAAAAAAGTCTAAACTCTTCTCCACATGCCCCAGGAAAAGGAATGGATTTGAAGTCACACAGAGTAGGTGTGACCATTGTTTTACTGCATTCCTCTATTGTCTTACTGCAATGAGGACCAGGGGACATCTCCACCCAACCTGGGCAGATGTGGAGCTGCCCTACCCAGCAGCTACTTCTCTTGCGTGGGCTGGGAGGCCCAAGCTGCTCCCTCCTTCAGAGGGAATGGGTGGGACTCCCAATGCAACTCCTGCACACATGCTGCCCAACGGGAAGCTTGGAAAAGGACCCTATTTATATAGGCTGGAACGGCACAGGTTAATGCATCATTTATCAAGGCTGATAAATCCAATAAATCCAGTTGCAAGAAGCAGGCAGAGCAGGTCATGCTCCACTGCCCAGTGTGCTCCAGGGCTGCTACGTGCCCTCCATGGGACTCCCTCTGCCTTGCCAAGCTCAGCTGGCAGGAAGAAAAGGCACATGTGTGAAAGGGAGATGCCACTTCACAGAGAGTAATGAGACACAGATGTCAGACCACACACGACAGAGGCAGCACACACAGCTTGGCAAGGGGCAGCAAGCCCGAAGTGGTGCTTTTGTCTAGGAAAAGCTACTGATAGGTGGTAGATAGAGAACACAACCAAGTGAGGTCACAAAGGAGCAGCTTTTAGGCAAGTGAGCGCAGCCAAAGTGGGGCAGGCTGCAGGCTTCTCATTCAGTTATGGCTCTCGTGGTGACTTTGTTCCATTGTTGTCAATGCTGGTGGCCCCCAAGGATGATGCTGTGCCTCAGTGCTGTACAACATTTCTTGAAGGAACAGGGTCTGCACACATCACCCCTGCAGAGCTCAATGGCAGCTGCTTTGCTGGGTAATGTCTGTATGAAGGAAGGTTATTAAAACCACTCAGCAGCTTTTACTCCAGGGCTTTTCCCTTTAGATTAACTATGTTCTTCCTCCAGCACATTTCCACCCGTGCTCCACTGTGCTAAGGTTTGTTCTGCACCACCGTGAATTATGACTTTACTTGGAGAGGGTCTAGACTATACAGCGTTAGCTGCTCTTCCCAAAGGCAGGAGGGAGGGAGTTCCTGAGGAACATTCCTGTGGGTTGCTTCTCACATCACCCTGCTCCAGCATTAGCACTGCCCTGCCAGCTCCGAGGGAGGCTGCTCTGAGAGCTTTTCCTCACTGCCTCTGGGGATTAGGTGCTCAAAGCAATTGCCCACAGAAAGCAGGCACCGTACCACAAGCTGTACCTTCTTGGTTAAGCTGGGATCTGCCTGGGATTTTTACATTTGCTTTCACTCTGCAGCTGAGAAGGAGGAGTGGAGGACAATGAGATCTGAGGAGAGGAATGCAGCGGCCTTGGCTGTTATTGCTGGGAGTCTTGTCAGGGCCAGATGATACAGAACAGCCCAGTTCTGGGGTGCAGCAGTGAGGGAGACAAGCGACAAGTAGCTCACTGCTGGGCACAGGGTGTGAGGGGGAGATGTACAGCAAGTCCCACTGGAAGATTTGAATAGCATAATAGAAAATTTCAGAGAGAAGCCTGAGAGCTAGCAAACCCAGAGGAGTGCTGTCCAAGTATGGAGACCCAGGAGGAGAGAACTGAGCTCTGTGGGAAGAGGGCCATGATGGGAATGCTGGTCTGGAGAGGGAGGCAGCATAATAAAGACAGTTCTGAGGACTACGGGAAGTGATGTGGAGAGGCAGGGTGGTCCTGGAGCTGAGGAAGAAAGCTGCCACAAAACAGCACTCTCAGCTGCCAAATAAGTCACATCAAGTTAAGACTAAATTATTCTCTCTTCAAATCATTGATCTCTCCTCTACCCCCTACTCTAAACAGACAAGTCTTGCCAGCACTCCTCCCTTGGATTAATTGAATCCACTTGGCTGTGGAGAGCAGAGATCCCAGAAAAGCAGCCAAACCCAGCTTAGCCACAGCAAGGCTCTGCACCACATGAGCTGCCCTTGGCTGCTACTGCCTCCTCCCAGACAGTTCCACTTTCTACCTGGGTACTGTCAGCTGGGAAAACATGCCCTGGTCCACACAAACAGTGGGACTTCATACGGTGTGGTGTGTAAACACACCTGTTAGTGGGCAGTCTCAGCAAAGAAGAGCGAGCTCACAGGAGGCAGCAGCAGAGCAATGTGACAAAATGAGCCCTTTAGGGGTGGGGCAGTTGCTCTTGCCCTATTTTCCTTTCCCACAGGGAGCTGTGCATGTGCCATAGGGCTCGCTGTATTACAGCAGGTGTAGGCAGCTGCCTTTCCTTACACGAATGCTCTGCTGTCACAAGAGCAGCCTCTTCTCCCATTGACCCTGGAGGGAGAGCAGGGTCCCTCTCCACACTGTGTGTCTGCTCCTGGGTCCTGCTGCCCCTCAACACTGCAGAACTGCCTGGATGTCCTGGTAGCAACTTCCTAGAGAAGAGCAAGCTCTGTGCATGTTTGTTTCTGTGACCTCTACTCACTCATGCCCAGACACAGGCTTGTTGAGCTGAGGGGTTCCCACACACCTCCCCAGTGCTCAGCAGCAAACATTAAAACACAACAACCAAAAAGCAGCTTGTCAAGGGTGTGTAGCATCCTATCCAAAACCAGAGAGTACTCAAGCTGTGCAATGGGTGCTTGGAGCAGACCCAGGATTAGTGAAGCCATCAGTGCAGCATGAGCAAAGTGTTCAGCAGGGCAAAAGCCCAAACTAAATAACCCCCTGGGTCCTTTCCATTTGTTTTCTAGGATGCTGCACAGAGAGTGAGAAAGCCTAGGAATACAGAAGTGCTCTTGCAAAGAAAATGTAGCATTTGCTGTGTTCTCTACCCCAGCTTTTCACTGATGAACAATTGCAGCATCAAACAAAGTTTGCACAGAGTCAGCCTGCTCCGTGCAGGCTGGGCTCTCTGGACAGTCTGAGTCTGGGAAGAGGCAATGTCTGGAGGCTTAGTGGTTATTAACCGTAGGACAACAATGAATGGCAATCCTGGAAGTCACTTCTATGTGAGCGTGAACATTTGTACCCAAGCCTTTTCTGTGCACAAATCTTTGAGGGTTTCCAAGAAGTAGCTGAACACAGAGATTAAAAGGATCAGGAGTTCAGCACTCTTTACCGATTTTATAATCAATCCATTGCTGCCGTTTTTCCTCCTAGCTGCACAACATGCACAGTGCCAGAACTCCCTATCTGACTTGGACACTTTGGGAAAACATACCCTTGAACGGCTTGCAGCAAACAAGATCTGCCCCTTTCTCACCTTGCAGCAGAAGGAGGGGATGGAGAAATCAAAACAGAACCCCCAGTACATATTTCCTCAATCCTACCTGTCATCTTGTTGGTCCAGGGCAAGGAATACTCCAGTAGGGACTTCAGGACTTCCGGAAAGTCCAGGGCAGTGGGGCCCCCAGGGGTGTTGCAGCTTGACATGTCCTGTCCTGGGGCTGTGCCAGCAGAGCTAAGGGAGGGCCAGGTGCCTGGCCACCAACGTTACACCTCACTATCCTGGGCGTTGCGAGATGGGCTTGGAGGCACCCAGAGTGGGTTTGCCGAACTGCTCTGGCTGACAAAAAACAAGGAGAATGGGAAGCAGCCTGGCAGAAATGCAGCTTGCCCGGCTGTCTTCACCTCCCCCTCTCCCACTCTGAAGTGGCCAATTGTGGAAATAGCTTGCAGCCTTGCAGGGCTGGGCTGGGCGCCTAGCCAGCGTGGTTTTACAGGGCCTCTCCCAGCCAATCCGGCAGCAAAGAACTGGGCCAGTTATCTAACTTTGCAAAGGCAGCACCCTTTTCCTTCCCAAGGTGTTATAACAAATACATGTGTCTGAAAGGGAAAAAAAGCAAGTGTGCGCTGTCAGGGGTAAACGTCGGCTGCAAACACAACAGGAGAGGGATCCTCCAATGTGTTCTTGGGAGGCTCTGAGGAGCTCTAAGCTGTGCAGGCTGCTACAGGGAGATACACATGCTGCCTGCATCTGCTTGTTAACTTTCTAGCTAAGATGAAGATAGTGACATTATTTTTATATGATGTAACAATTACTGCGTGTCCCTCCTAAGTTAATATTGATAATAGCACAAGGTTTCTTTCTTGTAAAGTGTGGATCATTCCCAAAATATAGGATTTTTCTTCTGAAGTGCCACAGAATTTTATCAGAAAGCAAACAGCCTCCTCTTAGAGCAGTGATGTACGGGAAGAGAGTTCATGAACCCTGCAAATACCCTGGTAACAGCTGGTTAAGTAAGATCTTGAGCACACAAAGCCCCTCTTCTCCTGTCAGTGAAATTTTTAGCATGGAGAAAAGGACTGAAGACAGGAGGATAGAGGTCTGATCCTCTTTTTCAGAACCTGGTGTGAGAAGTAGCATCTTACCTGTGCTGCGGTCTTTTCATTTGCTGAGTGTGGTATTTCAACAGAAGTGCCTTTATTTCTCAGTTTGTTCCTGTCCGTTTTGCCAGGCTCAGCCTTACAGTGCCTGTGTGAGTCGGTAGAAACCAGGTATTTCTACACTGGTCTGTGAGCCACAGCAATTGGACACAGCCCAGCAAAATCAGGCATGGTGTTTGGTTCCATAAGGAAATGCATTTGATTTAACCCAATAGAAACCAAAAAGAAATAATTACCTAGCCAGGTTGGGTGGTTGAGAATTTGAGTTTAGCTGGAGAAGGCTTGTGATCTAGATCCCAATCTAATCAGGCTCAGGAATCACACAATAATTGCTTTAATAGAATGTGTAATTATGATACAACCTCTTCAGATTTTGAGCCAGTCATAACCATCAGTGGTGAAGCCATTCAGGGGTAACAGTCCCATACTAACCCTTGCTGTTACAGTGTTCTCCACCCACCCAAAGCTGGAGCCAGCAGTATCTGCAGACGGTCAGTGCATTCTGGCTCCTGTGAGCAAGAGACATGATCACATCTCTCCTTTCTGAAGCACAGCCTGCCAGCCAGGAGATCCATGTCCTTTCCTGAAATCTTCCAGTCCATTCTGGAAGACTGGAGTTACTCAGTTATGCCAGGCATCATTGATGTTTGGGACAGCTACTGTCATATATGCCTAGTTTTGCTTCTTATCACAGGCTGGCAAGAGAAAGTGACTGGGAACATGGTAGCTGTCCAGTGCCAGGTGCAGCTGGACCCCCTGGTTTTGTCCCAGGCTCAAACTTGTTATGAAAGCTGAACAAACATCTGACCGTGTGTCTGGAGGGACCCAAGAACTTCACAGCTGCTGCTGCAGCAACTCACTGACATTTATGGCTTTGGAAAATGAAGACATTCATTCAGAGAAAATTCACAGAATCATGGAATGGTTTGGGTTGGAAAGTACCTTTAAAATCATCTAAATTGTCTCTTAGCAGTTTGAATTATTAGCCTGCAATGAACACCTCTAAGTTTTTGTCTAGAGATCTGAGAGCAATGAGATATACATCTCATCTGGTGTTTGCCATGTCCACGAAGTCTCCTACCAATCCTGTATGTCCCTCTTGATTCAGAACCCCTGAACAATGAGCACCTGCCCACGAGAAGAGCTTGGGTAACATCACCAGCTGGATGCATCAACACCACCCTGTCTTCAAGCCCCAGGGAATCAGAAAATATACTATGGAGTAGAGTCATAGCAGTAGGGAATATCTGTCTGCCCCCATGTCCCTGCCATGGAGAGCAGAGCATTTGAGCTGCTTTAGTGAATGAAGTTGAAATGTCATCTCTGGGAAGATGCAGGCATGGCCACAGATTGCATCACTTGTGCTGGCTGCACTGTTGTCAGATCAGATATGTTTTTATTATTTTTGTGATCCCATTTTAGTGGAGGTGCCGGCACCTCTGCTCCAGCCGTCACTCAGAAGCCCAGTCAGCCCTTAACAGCACATTTTCTCACAGACTCAACCAGCCATGGTCAACTTACACTGGCCCTACGTGGATGGCACACTAAAGGAGGCACCTAATGTGATGGAAAAGGCCAAACTCCAGGAACACCAATTTAACTGGTAGAGACCAGGGCTAACTTCACTGTATTTTCTGCAGATCTCTTGCAGCAGGTACCCACACCACCCAGCTGTGCTGGCTGAACCTCTCGGCACATTTGCCCAAGGACTGGCTTCAGCAGTCCTGAGGAGAGGAGTGTGGGTCCTTCAACTTTTGCCTTGGTCCATACTCTCCCTCCTTTCACATTTTTATTCAAAAGAATTGTTCTTTTTTTAAGCAACCAATACTTGTACCTTCCTTCCCCTGACCTTTTGCTTTTCTGCAGTGTTCAGGTGCTTCTGCTTGCTGCTTTGCTGGCACCAAAGCATGTAAATGTCTCTTTTAAAACCTCTAATTCTACTCCTGTCTCTAACGGGACCTCTGTAGAGAGGTGTGCCATGAGGCCCAAAGTGAACTGTAGAGCAACACTGCTGAGGTGTTGCTCATAAGTACAGCCTTGCCGGCAGTTTGAGACTCTGAAGAATCTTTTCAGACATTAAGACCTCTGATACAACCCTGCTCATTATAAGGAGATGGGTAAGGGGGTTCTCTGTGCATGGGTCCAAGTTGCCATCTTTCCCTCAGTCCCAAGAGTATTCTCTCAACTCTTCCACGGGGCTACTTTCACAGCACTTCTGGAGCAGCCTTTCCCCTGTTTCTGCCCGTGTCTTGCAGCCTCCCTCAGACCCAAAACAAGAGCCAGTGCCACACTTGTGTGCTTCCTCAGTCAGAAACTCCTGCAAATTATTCCTGTGGGTCTTGTCCTTGGTGGTGGCACCTGGCTGCTCATCGATTTATGAGGCCACCACTACAAAAGGAATTTAATTGTTTCTCATGTGTGTCTAAAAGCACAGCTGATGGGGAACCCAGCAGTAACAATGACATTTGACTAAAGAAAGGCATTAGTGGTTATTATTACCAATTGCTGTTATCTCAGCTTCCTCCAATAAGGTGAAAGTTTGACTTGGTAATCTAATGGTTCTCTAATGGTTATTTCTCTTAGAAAATAAAAACTTATTGTCTGATTTTCTAAGGATACAAAGCATATGGAACAGTATTATCCATCCATCCATCCATCCATCCATCCATCCATCCATCCATCCATCCATCCATCCCCAAGCATGCTACCCACCTTGGCAAAGGGATAAATACATTTAAATATCTTATTCTGTTTGAAAGATAAGCTAAGAAGACGAGATGCCTCCCCAGAGATAAAACTTGCTGTTATGTGTTCTGTATGATCTGGGGCCCATTGGCAGTGACAAGGGACAGGCAGAAGCCAGCAGTACTGAAGGGACTTTGTGGTGACATACAAGATGACACTCCCCTGAAGTGAATCTGGAAAAAAGGATAAAAACATGTAGAAACCTCTAGAAGATTTGCAAATTCTGCTGTCCCTGAAGCAAGAGTATTTTCCTTTTTTTTTTCTCCATTTCTTTCAGTCACTCAAGACCATTCACATTGGCAGCGCAGCCATTACTTGGAAATTTTCGTACCGCCACACATGAGATGTCTTCTGTTATACATCCCACAAATCAAGCCTACTCCTCAAAGTCTGTGTGGACGCTCCAGGCCCACCCACAGGGTTTGATTCTTGCACCAAACCCAGCTTGGTAAGTGGCTTCCTCTTTCTTTTATCCAAGAAAACCCTTTGCCAGAGGTCAATCACTGCCTCTTTACACACATCTCTACAATTTTTTGTTCTTGTACTAGTTCCTAGGACAATTGTACATTCTCCTTACAGCTTCCAGACTTAACTATTTATTTGTGTGGTGCATTGGGCTTGGTAGGGAATTTTTCTCACCTTGGCAGAGGCCTGCAGGCTGAGTTTCACCATGGCCATTCTGAAAGGACACTTGTACCACATCCCAGAAACTTGTCTTCTTCTGAGTTGAGATGCTGCTAGTGCCAACAAACATACATGGAGCTGCAAGGATACCCAGAATGGCAGCAGCAGGGAAGGCTGTGGCCAGACCACAGGGGTGTCAGCATCCACAGCAGATTACTTTGAAGAAAAGGTGGTGAGAGAAGGAGTGATGAAGCCAGCATGGGAGGGTGGACAGCTGAGGAAAAAGTGGGACTAGGGCTCTGTATTGGCTAAAGACCCTGCATGGTGCCTGCAACATGGGTATGTAACCCTTTGGGTACCTTTGATGGTAGCAACATTTGACATAGATGCAGGCTTGATGAGGCCTCACTCTCAGAGCTCCCTTCCTACCTCGGAAAGGGCTTCCTTCCCCTGCAGGGTATGGCATGCATACACGTGCCTGTGTATGCGTACATATGTGCCTGCCTGTCTCCCTGTGTGGAGGAGCAGTGCTGGGATATCCCAACCAAGCAGTGAACTTCAATGGAAGGAAGTGCCTGCGCCTCCCGCCCGAGGCAAAAGAATTTCTAAAAACTAATTCCCCAAAAGGAGTGCCAGAAAGTTAATGAGCTTTGCTTCCCCACCACCTCCGCCAAGACATCTCCCCCTTCTTGGGGTGCTCACATGGCAGCTGGGCTCACCACAGCTCTGCTTCTCTGCATGTGGCCTTCCCTTGTGAGGTGCCATTTATCAGGGAACTAGGTGCTCGGCAGGGAGAAAATGTGAGAAAGGGCCTTGGGATCACCAGAAGTTGTACTGTCCTGGGCAGGGAGGACACCTAGAGCTGCCTTTTTGCATTTCCCTGCTCTGAAAACACTGGCAGCCTGGGCAGAGACAGCTTTGGGAGCTCTTGGAACAAGCTTTGGCAGGAGGCAGAGTCCAGAGGTGCCAAGAGCAGCAATAAACCAAGGAGTTGAAATCAGGATGGGGAAATCAAAGGCCGGTGATGTTGGGCCATGGGAGATCATTGGGTGGGACAGCAAGAGACACATTCCTGTAGCTGCTTCTCTCTCAAAACCAAGGCTGTCTGTAAAGACCTGGGCTGTCTGTCAGCCATCTCTTCCTACTCACACCTAAGGACAACGTGGTCCCCAGCAAGAGCAGGGGTCCTGCAGCATTGTAGCACATGAGGTCTGAGCTTGACAGAAGGATACAGGAGTCAGCTGAGCCTGAGGAAGGCATGTCGGCTGAAAGAAAACAAATGACCCTTAAAAAAGCTTGAACAGTTTGGCTGCCACTGATACCCCGAAACCAAGACATGAATGGTCTCAAACAGGAGAAGCTCCAGGCTGCCTAGAGCGTCTTTTGAAACACTGCTGCTGTATTGAATCCCCACCACAGCTCCCAGGGGCAATGCCCAGCTGTGTTGCAGTTATTCTCAAGCAATTTTGCTGAAGAAAACTGAGGCCATCTCACTCCCATGGAAGCAGGACTTTCCCTCTCTGTCTCAGAGCTTTGCTGGGGTACAGACAGGGGCGCGTGCCTTGGTATGCAATTAGCAAAACTATGCAGCTCTTCATCCTTCCCAACCATCTGCCTGGAGGGCTGCAACGCTATTGGGTGCTAAGGCAGACATAGGAAATCCACTGAGAACAAAGGAAATACACCAAAGAGCACCTCCAGAGCCGAGTGTTTTTCCAATTCAAAGCAAGCCAAATCTACTCTGGCATCTAGGTTTAGAGACTTCTATCCTACCTCTGAGTAATTGTAATTTTTTGGAGGATTAATCCAGATGGTTATGAATGACCCTATTTATAGGGTCTCTGCTATCTTTGTGCCTCCTAAGGGTCTCTGGAAAAAGTAGTAGTTTTCTGGGGCACTGCCATCCATAAAATAAACTGCAGATACGAGCATTCCTAAAAGGGGCAATCTTGGGAGCTGCCAGGGACAGGACTGTTGTAGTGGGAAATGAGTTAGCTGGAGCTGTCATCTGGTCTGGTCCCTGCTCTTGTCTTTGCTGCACCCAGATCTGTTTTCAGGAAACACCACTCCTGTTTCAGCGGCACCAGGACACGCTGCTCTTGCCTGGAAGAGGAACCATAAAGAAACAAGAGGTGACAATCAATCTGGGAAAGGAGAGAAGTTATGTGGAATGGACAGGTCCTGTCCTGTCCACTCCCATCCTGGGGAGAAAGGGGTGAGGCTGAATGAAGCATGGCTCAGCTCCTGAACAGAGCCCGCAGCTTTCTAGGAAGCCCCAAGAGCTGTGTGTCCACAGGACCTCTGCTCAGCGCCATCCCATACCACCCAACCAAATCTGTTCAGTGCCTTCCTTCACCACATATCAAACAGCTGTGTGCTTCAGCCAGTGTGCCCATAGCCTTTCCTCCTCCACTTCCCTCCAACTAGTCACTCCCATACAGGCCTCTTTTTACTATTTAGCTTGTTGCTTTCTGCCCTATGTTTTTCCCCCCAGCTGCCCTACATGGTTACATCCTCTGTGCCCAGCCAGTGACCAACACACCTCCCCAGCTCATGCATGTCAGGAACTCTCTGCTGCTCACTGTGCACAGGACACAAGACAATATGATCCCGTTCCTGGTTGCAATGGCAGCAGCAAACACAATAAAGAGGATGACGGCATTTGCATAATCGGCTGTCACTGCCCAGAAATGTTTCTCTATAGTGTGGTAGGCAGGCCCCGTTACAGGATTGCTTAGGATTCTCATCTGCAGCAAACTCCCTCTGCCAGGCTGCTGTGGGATGGCATTGACCATCTTCAATACGAAGGCTTCCTCCCACCTCTCAGGAGTTTCTACCCTGCTCCTCTCAATTTTCCATAGAACCTGTATTTTTCCTGGCTGACCTGGGTGTCTCTGTCTTGTCTTTGTATCTGCTGAAGTTCCTAGGAAGATCCCATTACTGAAATCACCACTCCTTTTCTTCCTCTCCAAAATACAAGTTTATTTCAGTGAAGAAACACCAGTTTACAGCTGAGGCTCAAACCTGCAAGGAAAACAGGTGTTTTTTTCCTAATGCTTTGTCTGTCTCACAATTTGACAATTTTGGTTTCAATTGTACTGGAAAAGCTACCCTCAACTCTTACCAGCATGGTCTCAACAGTCTTTGGAATGTAAAACTAATGTCTCTCACATTGTATGTACTCAATTGATGCACCTTGGAAATGCACATGGCTCCTCATTCCCCCTGCACTACAGGAATGTGTTCAGGCCTCTTCTCTGACCAGAAGGACATGAGTTCTTATGTCTGTATGAAGGCACATCAAGGAGATGAGTGTCAAATCTTGTCTCTTCAGGCCTCACTGGTAATGACCTTCTGGTCACTCCCACTATACAGCAGTAACAGGGCAAATCTATGGCACCCCCCTGTCTTCACCATATCTCCAGTTTTGATTTTATCAAGAATCTAGATTAATCTGCATCATGATGGATTCAAAAAATAAGGAAGCTGGGTTTATTAATAAATGTTTTCACATTGACCTCTTCCCCCAATGCAGTTTCCTCACACAGCATCCTCTCCAGGAAGAAAGTAAGTGCACAGATGCTTCCCATGGCCCAAGCTGTGTGCGACTTGGGGGTAGGGCTAAGGACATGTTCCCTAGCAGGGTGCACACTGCCAGGCAAAAGAACTGGCCAACCCAGTTGAACAGAGCAGCCTACACAGAAGAATCTCTAGATGAAGGTGTTTACCCAATTACCGGAGGTTTCAAAACACAGGTTACCCAAACACCTGAAAATATGTGTTAATGCAGAGCACATGGATTCTTGGCACTAGGGGGAAAGAAAAACATCTTAAATACACCTAAAGTTCACTAAAATTGTGTGTCTGATGAAGAACTGCATCAACTGTTATAATTGCACATAGGCAATTTTCCACTCAGCAAGAAGAGTAGCAGATTGTACTTAAAGATGGGAGAAAGCCACAGTGGTCCAATGCTTGACGTGCTCACTTTGCTTCCCTCCTCACAGCAAGGAAACCTGAAAGCAAGATAAAATCCTTTGCAGGCTGTTTGAAAAACACAAACACACTCTGGATCAGGAGAGAGTTTAAAGTGCACACTTTTATTTTCTATTACAAAGGCTAAAAGAAGCAAGTTTGGTTTTTCTTTCTTTATTTAAGAACAAAAACAAAAATGTTGTTAAAACATCTACATATTTATCCTGATACTAGACCTTATGAAAGATACTAAGTTCTTTTTTAATAGTAAAGCGTGGTATTCTTAAATTATATTAATATGAAGACATATTAAAGGACTCAAAATCATTACTACCCAGCTCAGAACTGCAGCATCCCCTTGCTATCTTTTTCTTTCACTTGCTAAAACCCATCAATTTTGACATACAGTTTCATACAAGCTAAGTAGGGTCTTTTTTGTTGGTGTTGGTTTTTTTTTTTACTTCTCACTGTAAAGGCCTGGTTAACTCCAATGCCAGTGTCACCTAAATCCCTGCCCCTACCAAAGAATTTGGGAAAAGATTTTCACTAAGTCTTTCAGCATTTAATAAGTTTCTGCTCTGTGTGAATGTCTGTGGTTATTTTACAGGATATGAGATTTTCTTCTAATGTTATAAAATTAAAACATCACTTCCTTTGTTAAAAACCCTCAAATTTGGTTCTGTGCTGTAGAATTTTCTTCTTCTTCTCTCACACAAATAAAGAAGAGAGAGTTATCACAGGGTCTTGTGAACACACCACTAAAGCAGCCCCTACAACTTGTGGTTTATCTGCTTTAGAGCTGTGAGCACTGAGCATTTCTGCTGAGAGCACATAATGTGCTGAAGAAAACCCTCTTGGCTTGATAAAGCAAGCCTGGGAAGTCAAGTGTGAAACTTCCTGCCTTTCACAATGTCCCTTTAAATAATATAAGCAAAGCCTTATATTAAAACTTTACTCACTAGTTAGCAGTATAATACTCTCTCACTGAGATGGGACTGCAAGGACATCCTAAAGGATTTCAAAAATGTGAACAGGGAAACCTGTCCCATCTCAAAGTTTATACCTATCTATATAAAACCCTCCCCTCTTGCTATTTCCCTTTCCCTATCCCAAATAAAAGGCTTCATATTTAAACTGGAGATGCTGCGTTTCCTGGCCTGAGTCCTTTTCCTTTACCCTCATTTAAAAGATTCTTTCAATACCACACACATATAATATTATATAGAGCGATATATTTAATACCTGTGTATATATGCTTCATGGGAGGGGTCACATATATACACACTAAAACAAGTCTGGTGACGAAGTACTGCAACACCACAGACCAGGTTATCATATTAGGGAAAACAAAGAGACACTTGATGCAACTCCTGTGACTGTGGGCCTACCTCACCTCTCCTCATCTCACCTCACCCCCTCCCCATCTTGGCCCCAGCCCGAACCTCTGAAGCCCCACTGAGCAGCTCGGCATTCATTGCAGAGAGGGGGAGAGGGGACAGCGACCCACTCTGTAATCTAAAAAAGTCATTGCATGAGAAATCGCGGCTCAGCGAACGCTAGAGTCACACTAGAGATGCAGATTTGTTTTAAAAATAAAAAACACATTCCAGTGTCCCCCAGTCCAGATTTCCTTCCTTGGCATCTCTGCCCAAGAAGAGCAGAACAAGATAACCCAGGAGCTGATGCCTGTCTCCTCCCATCTCTAAAGTTGACCACTTGAGCACAAGGATGACCAGGAGAAGGTACCAATAGCTACCACAAAGAACAGAGGAGAAAATACAGCACCTGACCACTCAAAAACTGCCATGTCTGATATTGCTCATAGCAAAGCAGAGACTACCATCCATATTTTAAGGGAGAGGAAAAAAAGCTCAGCAGAAAAGTGGTTAAGTTGCCCAGGAAAGAGGCTGACTCCCCATCCCCAGAGGTATTTAAAAATACATGTAGATGTGGCACTTCAGGACATGGTTTGGTCTGCAACTTGGCAGTGCTAGGTTAGCAACTGGACTTGATGACCTTCGAGGTCTTTTTCAACTTAATGATTCTAAGTGCAGAGGTGCATTCAGTTTACTTAGAGCACACCATGTCTCTGGAAAGATTCCAGACCAGAATGCAGAGCACTCTGCTCCATAACTGGACCCTAACTATCCCAGTGGAGCTGAAGCACTCTCCCGAAGGCTGGTTTAGAAAGATGACAGCTGCCCCACACCATCTCCACATTTCCTGATTTTCACATTCCATCTCTCCTGAAGCTATGAACCCCAAGGATATGGGAGCAGAGAGGAACGGGAGGACGCAGCAATGCCAAAACACCAAGCAGTTCATGGCCAGATTATATTTACCATGGATACAGCCCTACCAGCCCCAAGGGCTCCGAGACTGCTGTCCCGGGAGACTCTGTGTGAAAAAGACATCCTTGATGAAGGCTGAGAGGGAGATGTGTTTGTGTTTGACTGGATGGTGCCACCCATGCATGCAAAACTGCAGAGCACAGCTGGACTGCAGAAGAGAGAAGGAGAGGGAAGCTGAGAACAGGGGACACGTTTACTGCTTACAGGATGAGACTGCCAGAAAGGACAAGGCCAGCATGCAGAGCAGTATCACTTCTCAGTGCTGCCACTTATAAAAGCAAAATTTCTGTCCCAGAGTTCAGCATTACTGGTTACCTAATCAAAGCACACATCAGGCAGCACAAGAGCAGGCCATGGCTGGGTCCCGCTGTGCCACTCATTCTCTACCAATGTCCCTGGGTCACATCCTGGTTGCACTGTGTATCTGCAAGCTCCCTGCCCTGGCTCTGAAGCTGGACCTCTGGTACTGGTAAGCGCTTCCAGCTGGATTCCTATTAGCTAAACATTGCCCATGCTGCGCAATGGTGTCCTTTTAAATGGGTCCCCACCCAGTTCTTCTGGCAGTGCATGGAAAAATGCAGCTCTAAGTAACCAGAAACACATGCCATTTAAAGAGCAAGAAAGAATACCATTACCTCCCTCCCTCCCTCCCTCTCTTCAGGACACAAGGCAACACAGAAACAGGCTCCTTTTGGTGACCACCTCCCTCCTGACTGATACTGCTGTGTGGACTTCAGTGACACACAGTGTGTCACAGACTCCACTACACCTCCTAGATGGTTTCTGTTTTACTTGCACCAGTCACACCAGCCAAAAAAACAAATCCAAACTATCTGCCCTGAACAACTGCCACACACTGAAAAAGACCTCTAATGAGAAGTCACCAAGTTGCTTTCTGCGTACAGTCAGCTGAAGTTTGAAGTCACCTACAACCTGGTTTCCACTGCTGCAAGCAATTTCATTACTTTGCTGCTTTTACCTTGCACTCCTTATACCACACAGCTGTTATCTTCCTCAGTACCACTTGATGCCTCAGGGCAATATAGACGGCTGAAGCATAAGCCTAGATCTTTTAAGCCAGACCTAGTGGTTTTCCTTCTTTGCACCACAATTCCTATTTTTTCTGGTACCAAACTCTCAGAAGAGCAGGAAGGCTGCAGCAGAGTGAGTGGGGCTTAGTCTGCAGCACTGAGAAAAGGAACATAAGAAATTCATGGTCACCTTTTCACCAGATTTCATAAAATCATAGAACAGTCTGGGCTGGCAGGGACCTTAAGATCATCTAGTTTCAATCCCGCTGTCATTTAGAAGGACACCTTCCACTAGACCACATTGCTCACAGCTCTATCCAACTTGGCCTTGAACAGTTCCAGGGATGGGGCAACCACAACTTTTCTGTCCCTCTCTCTCACCTTTGTACTCCAGATCTCTGCAGTCATACTCTGAATTGAAAGACAGAAGAATGACACAAGGAGAAATTCTCTGATTTGCAGCCGACTGAATTAATTCCTTTGAATGAAGGACAGTGAAAACAAAAAGACAAAGTGGAAGGAGAATTTGTGAGAAAGAAGAGAGAAAAGATGGATCACAAACTCAGTGAGCGTGGCATCGCTGGCCAACGAGAATCAAATTCACAAATTCATTCACTAATAAATCATCGTCTCATAATCTTAAAACAAAAGAAAAGAAAAAGGTCTCTGCGAGACGCAGATCTCGCTCTCCCTGCTACTGCCACTCGGAAAACCCACCCCGTGTTTCTGCAGCTGACAGACTCCCCCCAGCTCATACTATACATCATCCCGCAATAGGAAGTTGTATTTCCCGAAGTCGTCATCCCTGGGGCAGAGCAGCATGTCCTTGCGGGCTTTAGCCAGCTTCTGTTTCAGCACTTCCCTCCGGTCTAGCCACTCCGTCAGCTCGTCCTGCCCGTGAGCATAGCGACACTCTTCTCCCTCAGGACAGGCCTTGTTCTTCTGGAACCTGCCAGCACAAGGAGCGCAGTCAGGAGAGCACCCCCAGTACAGGGGTTTGAGCTCTCTGTCTGGAATACTTGATCAGGACCCACTGAAACATGCTGTGAACTCTCCTTTTTAAGGGCGAGCTGATTGTCCTACAAACCTGTGTGCAGGTGGGAAAGACATCAAGGCTGGGAAAAAAACAGCAGCAAAAAGGCTACAAGGGGATTTAGTCAAGAGCACAAAAAAATGTGAGCTGGAACTGGACCAGCAGGGATGAGGAGAAAGCAGTGCACAAGAGAGGAAATGCCAGGTAACAAGCATGAAAGACAAGAACCTTCTTGCTAACCAAAGTGGCATTTTTAACCATCACAAGCTTTCTGAAGACACCTTAAGGTGCTGATTTAGAGGGTGTGAGATGTTCAAACCATTTAATAAGGCACCTGGGATTCCCCCAAGCACTGGGCCAAGGAAACTGTTCAGCAGCGTGACAGCTGAGAGCATCCTGGCTATGAACAGCACAGGTGCAGACAGGAAGCTCTCCTTTTCTAAAGACACATGCTTAGGAATGTGTTTTTACCCCTCAGTATTGTGGCTGAGCACCTCTGTGATCCAACAGCAGCCTCACTGTCACCCAAACCTGTCATCTCATCCCACCCCTCCTCCATGCAGAAGTCTCCAAGAACTCTGTGAGAGGATGAGGAGGGATGACAGGGCCTGTTACCCTGTCCCTGCAGCAGCGGCACAGGAGGGAGGTGAAACAATGGTACCTCTCACAGAGCCGGAATTCACCCATGGGGAAGCGGTAGCTCCAGCAGCTGGAGTCACTGTCTGAGGTGAAGACCTTCTCCTTGTGCTTCTCCGACTGGATGTGCTGCTGCCATTGCTTCTTGCTGTTGCTGTTTTTCCCACAGAGCCAGCAGTGGTAGCCCATCTAACCGGTGGAGACAGGGAAAAGGGCCAGTCAGTGCAATAACATTCACATCCATTGGCCTTCCTTGTGCTGGCACTGCTTCTCCCCGTCTCCTTCCTGAAGATCCTGGAAGCTCCACTCAGTCTATGACTACCCACATTTCTCTGCCAGGGAATTGTGCTGACACTAAAGGGGAACAGAGGAGATGCTCTGTCAGAGTTTATCTAGGGCTCAAACAGGCTCCGGGGACAGGGCAGCTCAGTTCATTGACATGGTTCCCCCGCCCCTGCTAATGGCCCCAGTGGGGTCTCACTCCAAGGTCCCCAGGTTTACAGGCAATGCAAGACTCTTCAGCAGCACAGACCCTTACACCAGTACCACCCCTGGCATAAGGAGACACATCCGCCTCTAGTTTTCCAAGGCTTCTGTGCCAGCTTTTCTCCAAGCTTCTTCCTCTTCTGATAGGCCTGCAATGGTTTTCCCAGCTTGTCCAGGAGCAGGCAGGAACCCTGGAGAGAGGCTGAGCCCACGCAAAAGGGAACCTAAGGTAGATTCCTAATGACTTGAGGATTGACAGAAAAGCCATTGGAGAGCCTTGCTGACCCCAGGTCAATCTCTTCCCACTTCAGTTGTGCTGCCTTTGCTGTGCTGCTCCAAGCTGTCCATTTAACCCACGTTAATATAGGCTCTGTTCCACTAGAGCAATGCAGTCCCACCTGGAGCCACACCTGGAGCACAGGAGAGAGGCAGGGTGGCAGCACTGAGGAGGAGGAGGAGGAGAAATGAAGGACAAGAGATCAGCTTATTACCATGATGTCCGCATAGTCAGTGGGCATCTGGATCTGTTTCTCCCCTTCTCGCGAGGTGAGTGGTGTTCCTTCTCCAGGCTTCCCAGGATTGTGTTTCTTTAGCCACATGTCATAGGTCTGCTGCATATCTAGTACTGCACAAAGACAAGACATGAAGCCACTCAGACAACCTCCCACCCTGTCCACAAACTATGAGAAAAGGACAAATGCTGGGACAGCCATTCCCTCCCCTTGCCTGTGCAGCAGCACCAGACTGAAGGCCTATGCCCCATGTCACCTACTCAGATGAGACCCCTGGGAAGAGGAGCCAAATTCACACCATACCACCTGGCATGGGGGGTGTCTTCTATCAGTCAAGGGGCAACTGTGACAACAGCCACACAAACTTTTCAGAAAGGTGGCAAAGTGCTGCAAGATCTCCTTGGAATTCACCCCACAAGATGATTCTCCAACAGGCCTGATTCTACTTGACCTCAGAGGCCATCCAGCCAGGAAGCTAAGTCAGGGCTGGTTTCAGATTAATCTCTTCCCTCTAAGCCCAAGCTTCACCCTCGGCACTAGAAAGGAAGGAGAGTCTCTAAGCAAGCTGGCCACAGGAAGCACTGCAGAGGGGAGGAAGATCTAATGATAGCTTGCTCTAAGTTCAAAACCTGCCCAGAGAACTGCAGTCAATGTCTCTCATGGCTTTTGATTTAAAAGTCACTCAGCATAGTTCTGGGAAGGGAGATTTGAGGTGGAAGCTTTAAGCAGACATCTGCCTTTGCAAGATCAGCTCCTGAGAGACGCTATGGAAATATAATGTTTGCAGACATAGATACGATGCTCTAAGTGTGATGCATTAGTGATTTACTCCTTGCTAAGTGGGTAATTGAGGAACTTGAGGATAATGAATGCAAATTCCCCCAAACTGAGACAACTCTGTTGTTTGAAGATTCACCTTTGTGCTTGAGCAAACACACCCAGACTGGTCTGATGTGCTTTAAAGGCCTCAGCAATGAAATGCTTTGAACTACAACAAGCAACAGTTTGGCTCAGCAGAGAGAAGGACCCTCCACAGAACCATATGAATCAAAAAACTCAGGGCAGGCCTGAAATCCTTCAGGCTTTCCAGAAGCTCCAACAGAGGTAGGTGAGCACCTGGACAGCTGACCCTTTTTCCCCAGCTTCCTGTTGATCTGAATAAACAAGGATTTCTGCCACAGAGTTGGCTGTCCAGGATATGGGCAACCCCCCAACTATCAGCCAAAAGGTAAACCTGCAGAATTAAATACAGACAAGTTCTTTCACAAAGGCACCACCCAACGATGTTCTCATTCAGGATCTCAACTCCACCCCTTTGAATACAATGCCATGAGCAGGGAGTGCCACAGCCCAGGACCAAGGGATAAGATAGCCAAGGCAGATAGAAGACAGACAAGAAAGATACAGGAGCAGTTACAGGCCAGGACTGGTGCTTTGGCAGAGAGCCATATAGAGCCAGGCCTGGGACACTACAGGGAGGGACAGTACAGAGTGGATTAAAAAGTGATCCAGAAAGAGAGGCAGCAGTGAAGCAATGTAAGACATAAAACTATTGTGCACTAGTCCCACAGCAAGGTACTCAAGAGATAAATACACATTTAAGAAAAGAGCACCTGTAGACAGACCTGACCCATAATCCCACATAAACTCATGGTAGCAGCTTTGTCCAGCTCCATTTCTGTTGTCAAGAATATGTCTTAACAGACCCTCCAGATGCCCAAATTTCCTCTTCCCTCTCCCCAAACTCTTTGGCCCACATTTCCCCCACTCACTTTTATTTTCCTTCATGAAGGTCCACATGTCTCTCTCCTCAGGGCTGTGGGCAAAGGAGCAGTTGCCCACATACTGGCATTTCCTACCATTCTGTGCATGGATACACAACTGTTAAAAGACACAGAGAAAAATTTAGCATCTGCACAATCAGTCCTTGCTACAGGGGAGAGTGGATTTGATAACTACCTGGGGCATTAAATTGCACAGGAGAGGTTGCAAACAGGACACTTTATGTATCATTAACTCATGATTCTTTTCCTCAGTCTCTTGATGACATAAATACACAGGCAGTTCAGCACCCACTGCCATTTCCATAGGTGACTGGGTGCAGATACAGGGCAACAGCAGGGAGCATCCTGGATTGACCCAATAGTGTTTCCTGCTGATGAAACTGCTGGTCCCCAAAGGTGACTCATTCTCCAGCCATCTCTGAGTGGGTGAAGAGTGGCCTTATAGATTGCTTAGACCCCACTGGTGCACACACAGCTACCAACAGCATCATTGCCAGAGAAAATGAGAAGCTTTCTAAACATCATATTTACTGATCATCTCTTCTCCCCCTGTCCTGGCACAAAAGGAGGACCTACCATAGGGTAGGGGGACGGAGCTTTCTCCTTTCAGGGAAAAAAGAAAGGAGAGAGAGAGAGAGAGAGAGAGAGAAAATCTCTATCACCACATTTGAGGCTGAGTTTGGAGGCTGGATGTTTGTAATTTTCCTCACAGCACGTGGCTTTTTAGCTGAGTTCTTACTTTTGCTTTCAAAACCCATTGTGAGCAAGTTTCACAATCTATAGCGCACAGTCACAGCAAAGGCAGGGATAGGCTTCTCCTAAGCATCTCGCCTCTCACCCACATTGAGAAACCCTGACCTAAGGGGAGTCTTAAATTTCATTCCCAAACCCTGTGCCAGCCAGAAATACATTAACAGTTCTTGCTATCATTAGCAGCAACACTGGAAACTCGCATTTGTGCATAGAGTGGTTTAAATGGGTGCTGTTCCTTCTTCTGCTCCATCTTTTTGCTGGATGTATTTTGCTGCCATCAGTCTGTCCTTACCTCCCATCTCTGCCATCATGTGCTTGCCTCCCTGACAGGTCTTCAAGGGAGCAGCCCTCAAAGCACTACACCGCGGTGGAAGGGAAAGGGGCGGGGAACCTGGCCGTGCTAGGCATGGGGCTTACATCATATTGCTGTGGGAAGTTACGGATGGAAGGCAGTGGTCGGACTGACACCCACTTCTTCTTAGCTTTGGACATCACCAGCAGGACACGGCGTTCCTTCGTCCAGCTGAAGAAGAGAGAATAAATCAAGAGAGGCATAAGAAAGAGCAGAACAAGGGTTCTTTACTTCAGAGACCCTTAAATATTGAGAGATGAGCAGATCCTCCTGTCCAGCTTGTCCCTGCACTATCTGGCTATTCCTAGACATGCACATCCATGACGGAGAAGCCACAAGAAGGACGTTTTAGGAGGACCTTTCCCTGTACATATAAAGCCACAAAAATCTCCCCCAAATCTCATATGGCATCACCACGGATTATTAAACAGCTGCATTCCACTCTTTGACACAGCCAATTCTTGCTCAATCAGATCCATGAATAACACTTGGGAATATTTTCTGCTTGAAAGGTGCAATAGAAATGCAAGTCATTACAAGTACTGCCTTATGAACAGTGCCAGGAAGTAGTTATTCTCCTGCAGCTCCAGCAAGGGATCACTAGGAGATACCCTGAGCAAAAAGCCCAGATATCTTCAGCAGCTGCACAAGGAGGTGTTATTTTTCCCATCCCAGGAAACAATCCTCATCCGTCTACTTCCTCCAGAAACTGCTGCTTCTGTCTCTTCTGCAACAAAAGTCTTACATTTACAATAGGAAGCTGGACTGTGCCTTTGTGGCTTGTGGGGAAGAGTAGTTCTATAAACCCTTCCATCCTATCCCTGCAGGCTGCCTGGGTGAGACAGGCCACAGTTTCCATAACCAAACAGTGACTTCCCAGCCAATATTTCTCTTCTAGGGGGCTTATAAGACAGATGGGGATAATATTTTTTAGTAGGGCTTGTAGTGCTGTGACAAGGGGTAGTGTCTTGAAAGTAAAAGAGGGTAGATTCAGACAAGATATAAGGAAGAAATTTTTTATGATGAGGGTGTTGAAACCCCGGCACAACCCAGAGAGGTGGTGGATGCCTCGTCGCTGGAAAGATTCAAGGTCAGGCTGAGCAACCTGATCTAGTTGAAGATGTGCCTGCTCATTGCAGGATGTCTGGATTAGATGACCTTTAAAGGTCTCTCCCAATCCAAACTGTTCCAGGATTCAATGCTTCTATCACACCAAACATTCTCATGAGCCCCAAGGAGTAAAGAGGTGCAAATAGACATGACATGGATCACAAAGGAGCAACTAAAGCAATGAAAGAGCCAAGGGAAACTAATTTAAAAGGAAGCACAATATCTTGAATCATTGCTAATTGTGACCTGACAGACATCTGCAAACAGCTAAGAGTATAAACATGTGCAGAGGAGAACTCTGTTAGTGCCCTTGGTAAGAAGAAATGATAGGAACTGGGAGAAAAGGAAATTGTGGGAGGTGGACTGCCTGTGCCAGGAGTAACAGTCTGCACAATGCTGGTAGCAAATACACACAGTAAAGTGAGAAGGAAGCTGGAAAACAGCTATCTGCAATGCCTGCTATAGTGACAAACACCCCAAGCAATGAAAGGCTGCTAGGAAACCTTACAGCCTCTTCCAAAGATGCCAAATGAAGCCCTGGAGAAGGTAGGATGAAAAATTCCTGCCCTTGAAGAGGGGTAGAGGAAAGAGAAGGTTGAATTGCTCACCAGTGGGGGGCTTTGGCACTACAGTACTTGAGGTCTTTATCTGGCTCCACCAGCTGCCCGTTCCTCCAGCACTGGCCACACACAAATTTCATCTGGAGGTCAAAGGTGCTTGACGTGGGAGTCCGGGGAGAAGCCTGGGGAAAAGAACCACAGCCTCAGGCGAACAGAGGCAAAATGCACCCCCAAACCTGCCACAGAGATGCTGGCAGCTCCCCACACGCCCATGTGCCAGAGACAAGCCAGATTAAATCAGCTCTCCTTTGCCAGTGTTAGCTGGTGGCCCAATGAGATACCAGACAGAAGCAAAACCACTGCTTGCTTCAGCATGATTTCCTGGGCTTTGACATCTGGCCAAAAGCACAGACAGCCTGGCAGCTTCCAGCACTGACCAGGCCTGGCTGTGAAACCCCTGCAGCGTATCTGCATGTACAGACAAGCTCTGTGAGACCTGCCTCAGAGCTTAATCCCCACTTCCCCGCAGGGAGGGCAGTCCATGTCCCACTATGCCTGTGGAGAGTGCTTGGTCACACAGCTGAGAGAGCCTCCTTGGGAGGAAGCTGGACCATATCACAATGCAGGACACAAAACTCCTGCTTTTGGACCAAGAACCTCGTGTCACACCTAACACTTGACACACTGAAGTCAGAGCTGGGTCCTCTTTTAGATATCCTTACAAGCCTTTTCTGGGCAGGTTTCCATCTCTCACAGTTCCTCTACACTGGGTTTCACAAGCAGTTAAATCACAGTCTCTGGACAGAGGTACAATGCACATATTTTATATCTTCTCAGCCATTGCACTTATTGTCCCCACCCCACTGGAGGAGGCTGGTTTGGGATTATGACTAACAGATTGTAGAGAAGGGAAAAAAAAAGGAGCCAATGTCACATCACTGCTCCCTCATGTTTTCTGAGCAGATCTCTGGAAAACTGTTTTCATTCTGTATCACCACTGGAAGAACATGAGGCTGGTGTCTCCAGCTCATTACCAAACCAAAAAACAAACCCGACTGGATGCCAGTGGCCTTGGGTATGGGAGTATGTGAGAGTACAAGAGAACACCCTGGTCATCGAGCTGGCCATGAAGACAGAGGTCATACATCAGCAAACAATTCTCTGACTGTCAGCCACATCAGCAGCCCGTCCCACCTGCCATGCTCGACTTTAACCCTGAGCTTCACACAATAACCAGACATGCAAGCTGTATCCCTGAAGAGCAAGTTTCTGCAAGCAATTGATTAGCAGCAGCATGGAGCCTGGCTGGATCCCTTGGTGAAGAGAAAACATCAAGCACAGGCCACACAGAATCAAAGCATTTTCCAGGAGACACCACATCAGCTATCAGCTACCACTCTGCATCCTCCCCACCTAGTCTTTTGGAGAACCGGAGCTGACATATAAAGGGTCTTCTGTCACTGTGAAAAGCTGACTGGGGAGCTGACCTTGCCTGTGCTGCCTACATGAGGCCATCAGTTCTCTGATGTCCCAGCAAAAGGACTCTCCGGGAGAACCAGCATCTGTTTTGAAAAACAGCAGCGATTCTGGCCTACTCATCTGGGAGAATGACCTTTCTGGTGGCTCCCAACACATCACTCTTTAATCACTTCCTGTCAGCTGTCACCTGTGCTGGTGACCACAAAGAACACATCAAAGTGGCTGGCTGTGGGATGAACGGAGTTGAGATTTGTGCTACCATGAAAGGCAATAAGGTGCCTCCCTCTCAGATATGTGGCCTTTGAACAGTAGCTTTAATCTCCACTTGGTCCCCAAAGGAAATTCCACTACTGCTCAATACTGACCCATCAAACCTATAGGCCTATGGTAACAAAATGGCACTGCTGGCCTATTTCCTTTGATCAATCCCATGCTATCCTCCTGGTGACATATCTCTCAGCACAGCCAGGAAGCTTTGCTCAAACCTACTGACCCAGCAAAACTAAACACTGAGTGTCTCCGAAAGGACAAGAGATCAGAGAGAAAGAAAATAACTCTCAGGTAGTTCTGGTAATCTGGGCTGCTTTTTTCCACAAATTCTTAACCAAAAGAAGCCCTGTGCAGTTCTTCATCTGAGTCATACAAACTGCTGGTCAATCCAGTGGGCATGTATGCTCCCAGGGCATTAACAGGAGCCAAGCAAAAAATCAAAGCGGCTCCTGTTAATGCTACATGACTGTATTTGTAAAGGCAAGACACATACCTGGCAGGCTGCTGATAACCAACAGTGTGGAAATTATATCACATGAGGCTCTAGCAGACGAAGCCAGGCAAAAGTGCCGTGGGCTATGGCACCACCCCTTGCTATGAAGCCAGACAATATAGTGCTAGCTATGCACCATGGCAACCAAATAAATACAAGTCTCTGGCACGACCGTTCTCCACTTCAGGCTCTGCAGAAAGCAACAGACCCTGCACAGCCATTCATGTCTCCCAGCTTCAGGAACTCCTCTCAGCGATACTGAAATGTTCTCTGGAGGACCCACACACCTCCGGGGACTATATGAGGAGCCCAGGTTACCCAGCCACCTAACTGAGTGAGCAGTACTTAGGTGCAAGTACTCCTTAATGGAGACTTTTTTTCCTCTCCATGCTTAAATTGATTATTCTGGGGTGAGCTTTCATGGGGGTTCTGGTGCTGGGTAGGGGAAGAAAAACAAAAGAGCCCTTGAAAACCGAAAAAATGAGGGCTACAACCCCTCAGTTTGTAGGGATGCGATGGTACAGCTCCCTACAACAGACCCTCCTGCTGACTGGCTCTTCAATCTGTGGCCATTGGGTTTACTCCTACAGCAGCTGCTGTGAGGCCAAATTTGTGGGGCCAAGTGCAAGATTCCCGGCAGGTGCTTGGCAAGCAGTGTAATCTTCATTTTTCATTTCTTGCAAAGCCTCCTGGACCTTCACTGTCACAGCTACTGGGCCTATGCATGCTGCTTGCCTCTTTTCTCCACAACTGGACAGCCCCGCGTGCTGAGTCCAGCTGGCAGCTGTGACAAAACTGCAGCAAAATCCCCCAGAGCGACTTTGCTTCCGCTGACCAGAGGGCACTGGAGTGAGAGTGGATCACATGGGATAGTGGGAAGGAGGGGTCTGTTTTTACAGCACTCCTGGGAAGTTGTCTTTGCCAGGCAGCCAACTTTGAAAGCTGGAAGGATGCTGAGAAAACTCTGAGTCACGTTAGCCTGCTTGGACAGGAGAAAACAATGGCATAAGTAAACATCTCTCAACAGATAGCTAGTCCTGCCCGCAGGGTCTTCGGCAGCAAGCCAGAGTCTCATCCCAAAGCACAGCCCTGTGGCTGAGGACGTGCTGTTGCCAAAGCCATGGTGTGCTACTGCAAGCACACGCATCTGACTGACTTGACTGTCTCCTTGCACAGTGCCAGTGCCAGTGCCAGGCTGCCAATCCTTACAGACAGCTGGTGGTGCTGCTGGTAGGCACTTTCTCACTGTACCAACACGGCTGCTGCTTTGCCTCTGCACCCTGGAAGGGTTGTGGGTGCACTCCAGCTCTGTGACAGGCATTTATGGGGCACAACCAGACTCTGCCACTGGTCTTTAGCCCTAGCACTGCCCACAGGGCCCAGAAACTCTAGCTCTCTACCCATCCCCTGATGTAGCAGGCTCTGGCATTTCATTTCCTGATCCCCTGCCCCTCGCAAGCAGCCGGAAATGGAACCCTCACTTGGCATTGAGATCCCATGTGCTTCAGAGAACGTGCTCTGACCATGCCTGCTGTACAGCTTATTCTTCCAGCAGCAGCAGCTCCAAACCAAGGTGAATTTGAAGCTGCAAGGCTTACAGGAAAACAGGTGTCAATTTATCTTTTTTTTTTTTTTTTTAATCCCCTCATTATGCACAGAGAATGGCAAGATAGAGCTTTCTTGAAAATGCAGGTAAATTCACAGCAGGCAGAACAGAACCAAATCTGGACTGTGCTCTTGGGGCAAGGCACATATGGAGCAGGGATTGCTGATATAAATCAGCAAGTCTGTGACAGCAAGTTTACTGTCACAAACTGCTGCAAATTCACATTTAGTTTTCTCCCATGTGGAGATGCAGGCCACTGCCTCTGTCCTCATATAAGGCAGAAAGAGATCACAGCCAGGTCTGGTTGCAGGGACCATTCAGATCATCCACTTCTCATATAATACAGGATGTAGAAACTTGTCCTGCTCAGCTTCCTGAGAGGCTAGAACATAATCCTTAAGCAAGTCAGACAGTTCTGGCAACTAGAGGCCTTGGTTATTCTGGACTGCTGCTTCCCGTTCCTCTCCTCCAACTGCTTCAGACCACAACAGCTGCACACGTTTATTGCTGAGCATCTCCTTGAAGATGAATCCATCTCATGCAGCATAACCAGTGCATATAGGTGGACAAAGAGCCCACTGCAAGTGTCAGTGCAGTCACCTGCATCTTTTCTGTTAGGCTAAACTATGCCCATCAGACCTTCCCACAAATGCTTCCCCAGCATCAGTGACCTACAGCCTTTGGAACACTTCTGTTGGCACACAACCAAGACAAAAACCACCAGCTAAACACCACGAGTGACTCAGATTCCTCTCCTATAAAAGACCTCCTCCACAGGGTGCTCACAGACTGCACTCAGCACTGGTTTCTGCAGAGGAACTCTTGGGTGACAGATCCCACAAAAAGGTGAAACACTCTTGCTTGGACAGTAAGGCACAGGCCAAGGGATGGCAAGCTCAGGTTTGCCAAGATTAAAGAAAGCTGTCAAATGGGAACAAAAAGGATTTACACCACTTTCCCTATCATTCTCCTGTTCTAATGGTAAAAACTGCTTTAGTTCAACCTCAAGACTGGGCTGGGAATTGTCCTCACTGGGTGAGCTCTGCTCCTACAGTACAGAAATCCCCTCTGGGATTAAGAAAAAGGATAAGACAGCACTGCCCACAGCCAACAAGAGAGAGGAAAGTAAACAAAGAAGAGCCCTTTGCTTGTAACCCCTCTCACACTGCCCTGGTATGCTCTTGGCAGTGCTGGAGGGTGCAGCCATCCACACTGAGAGACTAGTGGCAAAAAAAGAGGCAAAGCTCCCACTCTCCTCCTGGTAAAGCACCACTAAGGTCTCTGTCAGCCTCAACAGCACCTAGGCTGCTAGTCCCACCCATTTCTGCATTTAGATCAGTCCTACAAGTCGTGAGTCATTCCTTAGAAGTCCTTCCAACTGCTCTACCGTCCCTTCACCACTAAAGGGCAGCAGGACACATTTGGTCCCCACTGTGTGGCCACTGCCTCAAAATCTCCCAGTTTCACCAGAAAGGTATCACAGGAAACAACATTCTCGTGTGCGTTGCCCTCGGTGACCTGGAGGCTTCACCCTATCAAGGAACAGAGCAGATAATAACACTGCAAAACAAGGCACAAAGCTCAACACCAGCATTGCAACTGGGGAAGCTCTCAGCTCTCCTCCACCTCAATGGCCAGTCTGGTCTTCCTGGGACCTGTCAGGCACAATAGTGGGAGGAAAAGGGAGAAAGGGCTGGAACCGTTGGGAGCAAAACCTGGCTCCAAGCCCTAAGTGGACCTTACTTACCACGCTGTTGGCTGGTTTGCTGGCATGTGCCTCCATCTGCTGCCAGTACTTCTTGGACTCCTGCACGATATCTTCATGGGTCATTCCTGGGAACAAAAAGGAGACAGAACTGAGCTACACTCCTTTGGCAAAGGGAAGAGAGGGCGAGATTGCAGGACTTTTTAGTTTGGGCTTAGTAACTCATGAGTAGCTGACAGCTCCCAACAGTCCCCCTGGTAGTGTCAGGACTGAGTTGTGACAGAACCCATCATAGAACATGTCTAATCCCTTGCTAAGGAAGCTCCTTTCTACACAAACAAAAGGAAAAGAGTTCAGTCTCCTGGGCTTGTTCAGACCTAGCTTTCTGCTCAGGCAGTCTGCAAAGGACCCAGACACTGCTTCCAAGCCAATAATTCTTCACAAGGGTCAAGAGCTTGACCAAGGCTGTCCCCAGTATCAACAGATTCTACCAAGGTCCTAAAGGCAATGCTTTCTTACTGTTGATCTACTGTATATGGAGTTTTTGCTTCTAGCTTGGAAGATCACAGATACCCCCAGAGACATCTAGCATCTCCAAGATCCTAGAAGTCTCACCTATTACCTGCTGGGATTAATTAGCCTGTTACACCTTCAGGTTGAGAGGGCTCCCCATCAATCAATAGGCAAAGAGGAACGTTGAAATTCAACACATACAGACACCAAGCACAACAAAGGTAGCAAGAAAAGACCAGCAGTGCAAAAACAACCAAGTAAGTAACTAGCTGCTAGTAAATAACTTTCAGCAAGGAAAGGTCTGCAAGGTCTCAGATATCAGAAATACAACAAGAACTCAGACAACGAGAAAAAGGACTGGTCAGACCTTATCTAAGGAATTAGCTCCTGACCAGCTCAAGTGGAGAGGGAACAACCTCTGTTAGCACCAGCCAGCTAGATGGGCATTCAAGTTATTAAGTGCTCGAAAGACCCAAGACAGCTGCCAAAGCAAATTGAAGCAAATACCTCGCACAGGCAGCTGATTGCAACAAGGTGTGTGCTGAGGATGGCCTTGATGCAGCAGCCCCAAGACACAGACATTGCAAATTTGATTGCTTTGCTGATGCCTACAGCTTTTATTACTGAAGTGAGGTGTTCCCCAGGAGTATTACATAACACAATCATTGATCTGGGAGACAGAACTTTCCAGAACTTAAGGGCTACCAAACAAAGTTTTCATCTCAGCTTAAGCTGTGTATAGCCCGGGTAAGTCACAGCATTCCTGACCTCAGTTTTCCCATCTGTGATTTTGGCTGTTCATGTCCCCATCAGGCAACACTACTGCCATTTGCACAGGATGAAAAGCACTCAGAAAACTTCACCATCCTTCAGGAACATTTTCTCAGGTCTTTAAAATGGCAGCTACTGCATAACTTGTACTGCTCACAGATCAGAGCTGTTAGTGAATATTCTACCTCTTAACCATTAATCCCAGAAGAAATGGCATAGAATTAGAAAAATTGCAACTCCCTCTTCCATGTCCAAATATTCCAGGGTCGGACACAATGATGATTTGTATTTTGGGGACAAAAACTCTAAAGTTGGGGAAACCACGACAAAAAGTTGACATGCTGCACTGGACCTGGCAGGAAAACGGCTGAAGCAGCTCCCACCTTCTCCATTCCGCACACCTGTGATCCTTGGGGTGCAGAACCAAAGGGAGAAGCATATACAGGTCTTGTCAGAAGACTGAATTTCAAACGTAGTTCTTGTGACTGCCTTCTTCCAGTTCCAGAATTCTGAACTATCTTAACAATACAGTCTAGAAATGTGGTGGTTGGGAAAGAAAAACCCTCACAAATGTGAAAAGAAGACTTCTAATCTACGAGTTTTTCAAAGCATGAACTGTCACAAAGAAATGAGCTGGGAACCAAAAGGCCTGTGTGTTGATTACTTTTAATATTTCAGGATCTTTTGAAACATCATTAGTGAAGACAAAGAGTCTGTTATTACCACTGGTAGAGGAAGATAGCAAGAGATGTCTGTGAAAAGCCACAGTGAACAAGAAAACAGTCCTGCCTGTCCAATTTTCAGATCTTGGGAACCTTTACTGCACTAATACAATCTTTTATCCCCATGAACAAAGCCAAAAGCTCTGTAAATGCTCAAATGGCTGGGAAGTGTTTCAAATGTAAGCTGCCCTCTTCCTATTCTTCCTGATCAATAATGGCCAAATGAAACTTCCTGCTCCAAAGTCAAAGCATTTCCAGAGAACGGCAACAACTACCTTTAATCTCGGTTTCCATAATGAAGGCTACACTTGAGAGAGGCAAACTAACAAGGAAAGCAAGCTCATATATACAGCCCTGCATAAAAAACCCCACAAGATAGTGTCTCTCCTATTGTTGGAAAAGGGGAAGTAAGCACAAGGCTTAATGATCAACTCTGCAGCTTAACTCATGGCTTGTTTCATCTCCTCAGCTTTCCCTTTGAAATAATTTCTTCAAATAAAGAAGGCAAGAAGAAAAAAATTAGTTTATTTCTTCTGCAGGATGAAGAGGAAAGAACACAGAGGGAAGGAAGAAGGGAGCAAAGAAACTTTTCAAATAACAAAACCAGAATAAAGCAGCAAAAATAAACCAACCACGGGATGGAGAAAAAAGCAAGGTACTTGAATATTAGAGTGCCCAGAGTACAATGAGCAGTATCACAAGCATGCAGGGCAGCAATGGTGGCCCATGACTCACAGGCAATGTGCTATCTTAGAAACTCCAGAGCTGTAATTTTTTTAATTTCCTGAGGCCACAAGTAAATGAGGGCAAACAGAAAGATTAAAGATGGCATTTGCCATGGTGTGCTACTTGTTTACCACTGTCCCTGATGAGCTGAAACCAAAGCCAAGGAACTGCACTGAAAATCAATTATGACATCAAAGAATGGTAAGAAACATCCATAATGTATTTCCTCTCTGAAGTACTCCCATTACCAGGCTGGGTGTCGCACTAAATGAGACCCTGTGGTGAAAAAACATGTAGGTGGCACTGTGGGTGGACTAATATCTACACAGCCAACAGGACAGCAGCCAGAGAAAACCTCCAGTATATCGGACAGAGACAAAGAGACAGGACTTAAAGTGCCAGATGTGGCAGTGTCACTATACTATTTCCCTGAGTATAATCTCTGGAAAACCCTCTCCTGAGGCATGTCATCAAAGGCTTTTTGGGAAACACCAAGTATCTTGCAATTTCCTGCTGTTGGTGAATTTGTTTTGAGAAACTGGAAATCCACAGCCTTCTTTATATAACCAAGCTTTGTTACCTGTGCATGCTGCCATTCTCACAGCAAGATTTGCTCACTCAGGGGTCCAACTGCTATTTGCACAAGATCTAAGCACCAAACACCTCTTGAGATTCAGCTCTATCTACCGAATTATCATTTTAATTTATTCAGCTGGTCCCAAGGGAAAGGCTTTCTGGTCTGCAAATTATAATAGCCCTGTTCCTGTAAATGGACAAGGGCCAAATCACCTCACAGAACCCCTTGGCCCTCTCTTTTGTGTCCCTGAGGAGTCAGAGTAAGTAATATGCATGAGCGACTGACACCTTCTCGGTAGTCCCAAACCACCTTCTTCCCCTCTCAACTGGTCCTGGCTACACACTGGAAGAAACCCAGGTGTACACAACACCAGCCAAGTCACACTCACCTGAATATTGCTGCAGCAGCCAGACCTTGAGCTCAATGAAACTGTGAGCAAAGTGGCAGCTGTCCTCACGCAGGCAGCCGTAACGCACCTCATGTCGGCACACGTCAAACTGGAAGTGCTCCTGGAGCTGACGGATCTTGGAATATTTCAGAGAGGTGGAACGCACAATGTGGACCAGACACCTGCAGAAAAATACAAAGCACCAGAGGATCAAACCCTCCCCACCTCCTCCTTACATATACATCCAGACATTTGACTAGGCAGGCAAAGGACACAAGAAAATCAACACCAAGAAAGACAGATTCCCTCTGGGAAAAAGCAAACCCCTGCCCTCTCACCCTATCAAGCCTGGGTAGTTATTTTTACCCTGAGCACATGAGTGATGGTCTGCCTAAGTTCAGAGATCAGACATGTTTCAAAATACACAGCAAAGATACCAACTCCTCTAGCTCAGCATCTCCTCACGTCTCAGGCTGCCAGAAACCAGAAGGAATTGTACGACTGTGTATCTGACATGTTTGTTATACTTGTTTTCCTAAACATTCATTACCAGACAGTCAGAAGCAGGATCTTGAGCTACAGGATCTTTGTTTTGACCTTTTTGTAAAGGCCAAACTGAAAGGCAAATTAAGTCAACGGAAAACTTAACAGTGACTACAAAGGGCTTTGCTGATTCCTGAAATCCCTCAGCACCAGAAGGAAGCATGCAGGGTGAAGCCCATAGTGCTATTTATCATGCTTTGAGCTGTCCTATGATTGGAACCCATAGGGAGGAAAGGAAGAGAGAGACCAGAGCCTGGAGTTAAACTGGCTGGACTTGTGAGACATGGCTCCCATCAGGAGAAAAAATTGTTCACTCACTTGTTGTCATGGAAAGTGTGTTTTGCAGAAAGGTTGGAGCAGACAGATGGTGTGTCCTTGGTCCCTTTGCTGATAATCCGGGGTTTGCTGTCAAAGCATATCTGGGAAGAGAAGAATTAGCATATTGGGAAAATCTTAGAGAGCAGTGAACCAGAGCAACTTCACTTAGAGGAGAAAGAAGAACCAGAGCCAGCCTATTCTAATGTTCAAAGTTAGAAAGAAGTGTGGTGAAAACTTTGTGGTAGGGCATTAAAATAAAGCAAGTCTATCTCTGGAAAGGCTTCCGGACAACATTTTTTGGCTTATTCTTCACAGTATTTTCCATTGTGGTTGGAAAAATTTTGGTCAGAGCCGCATATTCTTTCACTGTTAGCCAACAGAACAAGAACAAGGGAGAAAAAAGAACAGCCACTTCACAGCAAAGAACACGACCCTTTACATGCACTGCCAACATGGGAAACTCTGTGCTGCAGAGCATAAAGATGAGGCAATTCTCAATTGACCAACTCAGTAGCTCTGCACAGACATCAAGTGGGAATTTGTTGCATTATGGAATTCTGATTTCTAAAGTAACTGGGGCTAAATTACAATTCAAAGCAGTATGTCAAGATGGGGAAGAGACAGGTGATCCCATGAGGCTGTGAGCACCTGGTTCAGCTGCAAGGCTAAGGAGGGAAACTACTCCTTTCTCCTGCACATCTGCATACAATGCTCATTGTCCTTCTGGGAGCAGGGCACTGGTTGGGATGCACAGAGTTACAGGTGGCTTGCTCCTGCACCTTTAAGATTTCCTTTTTGAAGAATGTCCAATATTCCTGGACTCCTTTTCCCTTCAGGACTGCCTCCCAAGGTACTCTGTCAACCAGGCTCCTAGAGTGGGTAAAGCCTGCCCTTCAGAAGGTGAAGTGGCAAGGTGGCAGTTCTGCTGACCCCTCTCCTTATTTCTCTAAGAACTGAAAACTCCACCATTGCATGATCTCTGTGCCCAGGATGGCTCCCAACCACTGCATCACCCACCAGTCCTTCTCTGTTCACAAACACCAGATCCAGTGGATCCCTTCCCTAGCTGTCACCCTCACCAGCTGTGTCAGGAGTTTTCCATGCACTCCGGGAACCTCCTGGACTGTTTCCTCTCTGCTATGCTGTACTTACAGCAGACACCTGGTAAGCTGAAGTCCCCCACAAGAAAAACGGCCAACAATTACGAGACTTACCCCATCTGCCTATAGAATATTTTGTCTGCTTCTTCACCCTGGTTGGGTGGTCTGTTGGCCTTCCTCCACTTCCTACACATAACCACTCAACCCTATCATCATCATCATCATCATTGTTAAACCTCTAGACAGTCAAAACACTCCCTAACACACAGGGCTCCCCCACTGCCTCTCCTTCCTCACCTGTCCCTCCTGAAGAGTTTACAGACATCTATTGCAAGTGCTCCAGTTGTGTGAGTCATCCCACCGTATTTTCGTGATGGCAACTATCAACATATCAGTGGTCCAGACACATACTGAAGAGATGATGGATGCCTGCCCCCTCCCACCAGTTCTGTACCTCACAGAGGAAGGTGAAGATGCCCTGATGTTCCTTGAGGAGCTTGGCAATTGTGAGGCTGCTCTGCTTGATCCCACCTAGCGGGTCAAAGAGGAGGTCACGGTTGAGGGTGCCCTTCCTCTCCTCCGTCCACACGTCGATCTCTTCCTGGTGGTACGCGAAGGTGCAGTTATCCCCGTACTTACAGTCCTGCTTGTTAAGCATATCTACAAAGCAACAAACAGCACACACCACCACACAGGCAGGGTGGCCCAGTCAGAAACTAAACTCTCTATCGTCTTCTCCCACTGCCCACGCCTCACATGGAACTGAAAGCAAGAAAACAGAGAGCTAAAAGAAAAAGGAAAAGACATCTCCTCCCAAGTTCACCTATATCAAGACATTCAGGTGTTATGCAAAGTACTGAATGGTGACAACCTCCAGTAATCCTGCTATGGGGGTAACCATCTCAAAACAAGAGGCCAGCTTTAATTCAGTGCCTGGCCAGGGACAGATCATGACTTAACTAACCCCTTTTAAAGCCAATTGAGATTAAGTTCTCCCATATGCCCAGCAGTAAGGAGCCATTTTAGCTTGGCTTTTGCAATCTCCCCACCTCAATAGGTACTTTGTAATGACACTGCCTTGGGATACCAGTCTGGTCCCATTGTCTGCATGTAGTGTGGGATGGGTTGGAGCAAAGGAGCAGGCCAGGAATGCTTTTCCCTAGGCAGAACCACAGCCCTGCCATGGGGCAGTTGGGTTGAGTGAGACTAATGTGAGCACATGTACAGGAGGCAGGTTCTCAGTAAAGCCCATGTCAGCAGAGCAGCTCTGAGCACTTGACCGTACACAGCAGCTCACTGAGCCTTTGGAACTCTTCTGCTTCACCATTTTAGAAGCTGTGTGCTCTCCACAACATGGCAGCTCATTGCCCTTCACTGCACTGAGTCATCCAGACAACAGGCTACTGGTGGAACAGGAGACCCTAGAGCCAGCAGGCAATATCAAACAGAATTTCCCTCCCAGTCTCCCCTGGCACAGCCCCTTCCCAGCGACCAACCGCCACAGATCACCTTTGCACAGATAATAGGATCCTACAAAGTTGGTTTTAGTTGGGCGAGGACGGATCCTCTTCCAGGTCTTGTCTTCTGAGTTCTTCAGCCTGCCCAGCAGGATGTCCCGCTTGCACTTGTGCTCCAAGCCTTCCCGATAGGTGTAATCACCAGCCTTGGGCCCTGCCAGAGAGAATAACCCCGTCAGCCTGGAGAAAACCAATTCCTAGACTGTGCCAGTGCTCTGGTGGCAGAGAAAACGCATCACCTGTTTTGGGATAGCAGATATGACAGGCTTGTTTGAAAACGTGAGTAGACGCCAGAGGGTTCTTCACCAGCAGAGCCATGTTGGGCATCGCTGGTTCTGGCTGGGACAGCAGGTGCTCAGTGGCCTTGGGCACAGCTGGGTGACTCACTCCCCCAAGACTGACCTGAGTGAAAACACACACACCTTTGTTCAGCTCTGTAATCACATGGGCAAGAGACCTCTCTAACCCCCTGCCCCACTCCAGTCTCTCAAAACCTTTCTCATTTCCTCTCTCATCAAATTGTTCACATCTGAAATGACATTTCCAGAAGAGATGATTGCACCTTTTTCAAAGAGAATGAATACTGTGGTGTGTTCACTTCAAAGACACGCCTCTTTCCTACTGGTTAGAGACCTCAGTTTTCTATTATGAGCCCCAGAACAAAATGCCCTCCTCACTCCTTCTCATTCCTTCCATCACAATCTACTTTGCAATGAAAGACTTTTAAATCAACCTTATCCCAAGCTAAGAAAAAACCCAAACTGCTTGTCAGTCAATCTTCATGGATATTCACATTGATGTTAACAGGGCCAGCAGGTGACAGAAACTCAAGAACGACTTTTGTTCCAAGCTTACTAATCTTCCCCTTTTTCTCCAAGACTGGAGACATAGGATAGAGGCAGAACATCTGGAGAACCCTCCTGACAGGGGCAGAGAGCAGCAAAGAACTTCAGTAGCCTGAAGTCAAAGTTGGCTTTCTCTGTCCCATCCTTGAGCATTATGTGGCTGCCAGATACAGTGGGACCCTGGCCTCCATGATGCCCTGCTGACCTCACAGCCTTGGTCACACCATGTTTACCTTATGGAGTTATGGATAAAAACAAAGATGGAACAAATGTCTTCCTGTTGACTCAGTGGGAATCTTTACCTGCCTTGCCACAACACAAGAGGCAACACTGACCTGGGCAGGGCAAGAAGAGGGGCCCAAATTACCTACATCACCCAAGTGACCACTATCACCACCACTACTACCTTGGCTCCAGAGCACCCTGGGACATCAGCACGGGACAGTAGCTCACTCACCACTGGGGCTGGTTTTTGGCTGCCGGGTGGGTGTCGCAGTTCCTGAGAGCTAGTTTCTTCTAGGCAAAAGAAGAGGAAAAAACAAAAACAATCATTTCACTCTCAGAGGCAGTTCTACTCACAAAATGACAAACAACAGCTTATTAAATTAATTTGCTTTGTTTATTTCATAATGTTTTAATACTTTCTTCCCAAAGCATCTGTCTAGACTGAGAGAAGCTCCACAAAAGGCCCTCTTGTCTGAGAAATCCTACTGAACCCAGCTCTATGCTGCTGAGAATTAGCATTCCTAAGGTGGCAACCCAAAGCTGAGGTGAATGTGAGTGTTCAAGTGCTGACTGGCCAATCTATGCTGTTCTCAAAATACTTTTGCTGCCAATATACTGCAATACTGGGAATAAGTTAACCAAGAAGAAACCCACTTCCCTCTTGAACAGGAGGCGACTTTGTCTTTGCCCACCATCCTCCACTTTCCTCCTTACGACATGAGAGTTCAGAGCCCCATTCAAGAGGACACTCGTCCTCAATCCAGAAATGGGAAAGGCCTACCTTGGTCTCTACCATTCTGTCCAGTACAACAAGGTCCTGTATCATCTAAAACAGTCATCACCATTCTGCTCACTTTGTGCAAAATGCCAACGAATCATTGAGGAGGAAGGTGGAGGAATCCTGCTATAGTCCAGCAAATTGTGCCAAGGGGGGTGTTCTGGACACCAAGCCAAGTTTAAATCTCATCACTCATCATTATACACCTCTGTGTTTCTTTCTCCTCTTTAGATTTCACTCCATGCAGGTAATGGTTATTTGGGATTACATACCTACAGCTTTTTCTCATTATTTTTGAGCTAAACATTATCAGTTACTCTGTCCAAGAGAATTCACTGCTCTCTTCTACATTTACATTCCCGTTCTGTCACACTAGCAGAGAAAGCTACAAGACATATATCCTCAGCATTGAAGGAAATAATTCTGGCACGCATTCACAGCTAAGGCAACACGAAACCACATCACCCTGCACCTACCAACGGCAAAGGAATCCAAGGTATCCAGCGACCCCCTGCTTGTCCCAAAGGAGTCCAGGGCATCAAGCCGTGTATCTGTGTATGGAAGCAGATCCAGGGAATCCAGCGAATCTAAAGTGGAGCTGCCACTTCCTCCTGGTGGGGCCTCGAAGGCATCCAGGACAGAGGAGGAGGAGAGCTGCTTGGTGGGATCCATCACCAGGCCAAAGGAGGCAGGCGGCAGAGGGGTGGAGACAGGGATGCTGGCTGTCACAACTGGAGGCAGCAGCGGAGTTCCTCCCGGAAACACAGGAATTAGCTGGGGCATCTCTGTTGGCAGGTTGGTAGGAATGGTGCCCTGGACCAAAGACTTCAGGGGAACAAGAAGGAGGACAAATAGCAAATTAGTATTGAGGAGCAAAGACTGAAAAAAGATGTCCTGGTTTTGGTCAGCACAGAGGTAATTTTCTCCTTAGTAGCTGGTACAGTGCTGTGTTTTGGACTTAGCATGTGAATAATGTTGATAATACACTGATGTTTTGGTTATTGCTAAGTCATGCTTACTCTAAGTCAAGGACTTTCCATTTCCCATGCTCTGCCAGTGAGCAGGTGCACGAGAAGATGGGGGAGAGCATGGCCAGGACAGTTGGTGTGAACAAGCCAAGGGAATATTCCATACCACAGAACATCATGCCCAGGATATAAACTGAGGGAAGTTGGTCAGAGTAACTGACTGTTGCTTAAGGAAGGCTGGGCATTTGTCAGCAAGGGGTGAACAATTGTACTGTCCATCACTTGTTCCCTTGGTTTTATTCCTCCCTCTCTCTCCTTTTCTATTATTATTGTTGTTGTTAATATTGTATTTTATTTTGTTTTAATTATTAAACTGTTCTTATCATAAGGCACAAGTTTGGGTTTTTTTCAATTATCCTCCTCACTGGAGAAGGGACAGGAAGAAAGTGAGTGAGCAGCTGTCTGGTACTTAGTTGCTCACTAGGGTCAAACCATGACAACAGAGAGCAACAGGCTCCCAGTGAAGGCCATGTCGTACTACCTGGAGCAAAAGGATACCTGGCAGCTCAATCCACCTGCAGACTTCCCACAGACCTCCCAGTTTTTCTGTACTGCGAAGAGTCTGGACCAGGATCCCTGAGAAGGTGTTGGGATACCTCAGTTCATCAGTCTGCAAGGCAGTGCCCTGCACTTAAACCAGCTCAGGCTGAGAAACAAGGCAGCCAAGTACACAAAGTGCAAAGGTCAGGGTAATGATCACAACCCATGGCACCTCTCATCAAGGTTTTTCCAACATGAAAATCACTATACTGCCTCCAGACCCAAGGCAGCTCATAAGCAACACTGGCAACTAAAATACAACGTAAGTATGAATACAGATTGTCTATGCAGCTCCCATACCTGTTCAATGAGCTTAGGCTGAGTACAACCTGCACAAAATACAAGGAGATTAGAGCATGCCCACTCTATAAAGTACATCCATAATTCCTGCTTCATCACACTCCTTTTACTACTGTCAGACTTGCTTCAACTTCACGGACATGAGAGGCCAGGTGGAAGGAGATGTCGGGGGAGGGCTACCTTGGGTATATTTTGGGAAGCAGCTCCCTGAAGCTGCACACAGAAAAGCAGGTTTGGAGGAGGACTCTACATACTCACAGTAGCAGAAATAAAGGAAAGAATGAATTAGTTTTGCCAGAGAAAACTATAGGAGAAAATAATTACAGAAAGAGAATGAGAGGCAGCATGCACATCCTCATGCTCCAAGGACCTCCAAGGACCTATTTGGAACAAAGAAGCAGCAGACCCACACAGAGCCCACTCTTACTAGGGGGTATGGTGACCCTTCAGCAAGGGAATCCAGGAGCGAGTCTAGTTCTTCCCCAATGATGTCTCCATCTGTGAAGTCCTCTGTGTTCTCAGGCACTGGCAAGGGTACACAGTCTGGAGACGGGAGCAAGCTGGCAGCAGGAAGTGAGGTGGGCAAGCCCGTTGCATCTGAGTCAGAAGGCAAAGGGGCCAGCCCCTCATTCACAGGGATGGAGGTGGCCACTGGAGCTGGGAGGCACTGCAGGTCCATAGAGCAGTCTGTGATGAGAGAGAAACAGAGCCAGTCACCAGAAGAGCCTCTTGCAGAAGACAAATAGAGCACAACATTGCAAAAACAATACTGTACAACTCCAACAAATCACAAAAACCATGTATGCCAATTTTCTGAGGAGAGGCTATACTCTGAAGAGTACTTGCCCTTTCATTTTTGTTCCCACTCGCCAATAGCTCGCCAATAGCTGAAATACATTCTAAGGGCCAGTGCCCAGTCTGACCATCACGATCTGGCAAGCGCGTACAGCAACCAGGAACAACACGAAATCTGTGGCTGAGCAGTTACCAAATTCATTATGGCCAGGACTAAAGGTCAGGGGCATGTAATACAATTTCTCTATAACCCACCACCTGGTGTTCTTTACAGTTCCTCACTAATGCATTTGGCAGAGATCACTGCCTTCTCTACTCCTTGGAGCTTTGATATCCCAGCTGAAAGCTTGCTTACTTGCACACCCTCTCTAAAAATTGAGGCATCCTACATAGAAGCAGATAGAAAACACAAGCCCCTGTTGGGAGGAGAATCAGAGATTGAGTGGTCAGATCAGGTTGTGCTAACAATGTGTCCCAAAAATCCCCATTAGACTCACTCAGCTGTCTTTACCCAAGTAAATTCCCTGCTCTTGAGTTCTTTCTAATGTCCAAAAGTGGAAGGTTGCTACCCATTTTCCCCCTCAATATCTGATCAGCAAACATGCCCTTGGCAACTCTTGTGAGGCAGGGTCGAGGCAGGAAAGAGGCGGTCGTTTTCCCTAAGGTTTCTTCCCCTCTCAAGTCCATTACTGAAGTAGTAAGATGTTCCCATCATGCAATATAAACCTCTGTTAAGTGAAGTTAAGGTTGCAAGCACATGTTCTCCACAGAAGAGCATTTTATTCTCAAAAAATTAAAGGTTAAAAAAAAAGTTGAAATGTTAGAAATTTGGAAAATGCAGCATTACCAAAGCAAGCACCCAAACTACCTTAATTCTGCCCCTGTGCAGATGTCCTGGAATAAAAGAAAAGAAATAAGACAAAGATGCTACCTTCTCCATCCACATCCCATTGGCTGCACTGTAAGTGCAACAGAGTAAAGCTATAAAAGCAAGGCAAAGTTTGGAAGGAGAGACAATAGCTTTTATTAGAAAGACTGATAAAATTGGGAAAGAAACTAGACAAGCTTCAGAGACACAAAACTCGATCCAGCAAGAAATACTGCATCCTGTCTGTACCAGGTCTGTTCACTCAGGCCCCATGAGAACTTGGCCATCCCTCTGTATCAGGGACCAGGCGAGTGAGCCCTGTTACTGGCTGCAAACTGCTCTCACTGGCCAGGAATGTGCTGGTGCCTTCTTAGAGAGCTCAGCAAATTAGCAATTCCACCAAACCCCCATGTCCTGAACAAAGCAACAGCAGAGATGACAAACACAGGCATGCTCCCTTATCTCTAACCCAATCCTGGAGCACAGGACCAATCCCTGTTAACCTTTCCTCCAGTATTTGTTGTGAATGGTCCACATGGATGGGCCACAGCAAAGGTGGGTGCAAGGCACTGGAGGCTGAGCCATGACAAAAGACAGGGAAGCAGAGGAAGTGGCAAGGAACAGACATAGGTCCCTCTCCGCATCCTCAAGCATGCCACTTAAGGCAAACACATGCTGTACCTTATGGGGTCCAACACAGGATTTCGGTGTGCAGCTGAATGCATTTCCCACAGACTGTGCATGTCCTTAGTTTTGCAGCTGTCCCACCAATCAGGTTCAGCTCCAACCCCATGCCCCCTTTGCAATGACTTCTCTCATCTAATCTCCCTTTGGTGCAGAACCCCCAGCCGCCAGGGAGCCAGCTATCCAGCTTTTCTCATGGATTGAAGCCTGGCCAGATTCCCTGCAGTACAAAGGGATGGCTCGTGCCTTCCCATTTTTCAGATGTTCAGATCTGGAGTACTGTCAAGATCCCTACAGAGGCCAACAAGAAGTTCAGAACACGCCGGAAGGGATGGGGACACGTGCAGCAGGGAGCAAAAGGATGCACAATGACAGGGCCCCAAAGGATCCAGCAGTTCAGACCTTCTCTGAGGAATGAATGAGGCCCTGCATTTTCCACTCAAACTGGGAAGCAAAGAAAAGAGGCCCACACGCACCCTAAGAGGCCCCAAAGCCGGAAACGCTGAATGCATGACCAAAAGGCAGACAATAGCATGAGACCCCCACATCTCAGTGCATGTGAAGGGCAAGGAAAAGAGCAGGGACCAACAGGTTCCACTACCTGCAAGTGGAAGAGGGAAGACGTCTACTCCTCTCTCCCTGACCACCCAAACCCTGTCATTCCTTCAGCCACTTCCTCCCACTCTACTCTGTCCAATCTTTTTTCCTATCTCTCCTTTCCCACTCCTGCTTTCCTCAGGACACCAGATCTGCTGACCTCACTTACCAGCTGTGATACCCACATCTCACATACTCTCCTTACAGAATGCTCATGCATCCTCTGCATTCTCCTAACGTTTGCTCAATCTTAAAAGAATAAAACTGCTTTCTTTGATGAGTAGCTCACAGGCACACCCACACCCGCTGATTTCTGCCCCTGCCATCACACTCAGCCCCAGGTATTAGTATAACGTCAACAAGGGGTTTGTCCATAAATGCCCATGAACCAGTGTCTCATACCAAGCCCCCCCCAGCTGGTAGCTTCTTTGGCCATACACCTGCCAGTCCCCGAGGGGCAAGTACAGAGCTTTTAAAAGCACTGTTTCTAGCTCTGCTCTCCAAAACAGCAGTGGTTCCCTGGTGCATTAGCTGGCCAATGGTCATACTGAGCCAGATCTGAGCCATGATCTCTCTGCAGGACTGGGCTGAGTTAATCAGATGATTTCAAGCAAAACATGGAGGAAAGGGCTTCAAGAGCCTGGATCTTAAAACAAAACAATAACCACAAAAACTCTTGATAAAAAAACCCTTCGAATCTGAAACTCTCAGGGTACCCAGCATCCACAGCCATCCTGGTGGCATACCATTCTCAGGGAAATTGGATAACAGAATTCCAGTGCTTTTGCAAAGATTTCCTAGCAGTAAAGGCTCTGTCTGATCTCCAGTAAAGGTGGCATGCTGCTCTTACACTAAATCCAGATTAGATAAAGAGCTTACTGGATGCGGTCATTTGTTAGTCTGTAGTAGGAGTCCAGTTAATTTTAGCACAGCAAGATAATGTGAAAAACTCTCCTTAATTCACAGAACTGGGTCTCATGATCTCATGTAGCAAGCAGATACTAAATTCGCATTCAACAGAGAACTAACATGCTTTCCAAAGCACCCTAATACTGAAATTAGTTTCTTTCTATAAAAAGAGCAATTGCTACTTGTGGTGGTAAGTCCTCACACTTACCTTCACGCACGCGGAGCTACCTTACAAAGGAACAAAGACTGATGTGCTCAGAGGCAGAAGTTCAGTCCTCCAGCACACAAGGTTGCAAGCCTTTCTACAGGGGCAGAGTTAAGGTCACTTGTTTCCCAGCATGAGAAAAGCAACCCTGTTAATCTTCCTTCTCCTCCTGGGTGCCTAATCCTGAACTTGGCTCTCCCTGGGTCCCTCCCAACTCCTTTGTTTTCAACTCCTCCACCACAATGTCTTGGAGGACCATATGCACTCAGAGCAAAACAACCTTAACTTCACTTTATCTGGACTGTTTTGCCTTGGAGCAGAGTTTCAGAGGCTTTGCCAAGAGCAGCTTTAAGAAAGCACAACTGGAGAGAGCTGTGTACCTTAACAGACTGTTTTAACTCCCAGACACGTTTCTCGCTGGGCCTGGACGAAAAGCTGCTTTTACAAGAAAACCACTTCTGCGTTGCACCACTTTTTCCTTCTTCTAGTTACCAAAGTTAGGAGTGTGCAGAAGAGACACAAATGCAAGTGATGAACCTCTCAAGCCTGCCAGCCTAGTCACATACCATACTGAAGCCACAAAAGTCTGAGGAGAGAGATATCTTTACCTGTTTCGATGTCATCTATTGAGCCCAACCCATTGGAAGTAGTCTGCAAAGAGGAAAAATATTGTGAGAAATTAATCTTTAAGTAGACATCCACACTTCACATGTGGGACTCTTTACTACTCCTAAATGTATATGACCCTTTCTTTTCCTTTATGGCCTCTTTTTGTGCTGGAATAGTAAAACCAAAGAACGTTAGGAGGCCATTGATCCAAGGAACCTATTCATGTTTACCTACAGCAGCTGACAAACCCTTTTGCTGCAAAGGAAAACCATGTCTGCACAATATCCAGCCATGTGAGCAACTTCATGTGTGGATGAGAACATTGTGTCCCAAGTCCCAGGACACACCAATTGGTCAGTCCACTGCATGGGATATCTGATTAGCCTGATCTTACACAATGCTCCTTTTCTTAGTTCACATATTTTGCAATCTAACAACCACGAACTTCTACAGCAAATTCAAAACAGGAAAATGTTTCTGCCAGGACAACTGCTGACTTGGAGCTCAAGGCAAGGAATAAATTGAGTCCATATTTTACAGAAACATAAATAGAGGTAAGTACATGTGCCTTTAGCTTAAGCTTAAAAAGGCACAAGTAAAGCATTCGTCTTGTAATATTGTGTCTGTTACAGTGGGTTTTGCACTATTTTCAATTCTTATAAAAGGAAAATATTTTGAAATTAAAAACTACGCACAACTATTAAAGAAAGCTGACTGGCCTTCCGAGAAAGATGTGAAGCCAAATCACTGAACAGTGAGAGGTAAACTAGTTCTTTAGTAGTTTGTTGTACAAAATGACCATGTTTATAATTTTATTGTTTATTTGCTTTAAGGAGCCTTCTGAAATACCAAACAGCCTATAAAAAAAACAAGTACTTGTTTGTTGGGACGTTTTTTTCTCAGTGGTAGAACAAGGAAGCCAACAATTTCTTATATTTTACCTTAGTATTTGTACATTGCCCTGCCCAGCTGGATCTCCCAGGACAATACAAACAATACATAAACTGTGTATGTACCTTACTCAGTACACCACAGGATTTAATTTTATGCTTCTTCAGCAGTTGCACTTTCTGACTTTCACTTAGCATTGTTTTTCGGTACGCAAAACTTGAAAACAAAAATTTATTTAAAATGCAAGAGAAAGAAAACATTCACAATAATTGAGAAAAATAACCATCTTTGGTGGTGTAATTACTGACATAAAAAATGATGTCAGTATTTTCAAAGAAATTAATTTCTTGGCAATATCCCTTAAAAGCAGAAAACACTAATTAAAGCAGTTCAAACCTAAAAGACAGTTATAAATTTTCATGTAAATAAACCTTTAAAGCAATCCAGTAGCACAATCCATAAACAGTAACAACCACAGGATGCAAACTCTACCTGGTTTGATGAATTGATTGACGTGCCATTACTGAGTAGTGAGAATGTTTCCAATTCCTGCTGCAAGAAAGAGAGAGGTCTTAGAACAGAATTCAGCCCGCGAATGCTCATAAACTAGGTAAAGCTGGGTTACAATACAGTTTCCTTCCAAGCACTGTCCAAAAATAAAAGCCACTCCAAAAGGTTACCCCACTGTGACACAAGAGTACACATTTGTCAACACTGAAAAGGGACATTTAGTTGTTCTGTACGCCTCAGAACATCCGACCCACAACCAGGAGGCAAGAAACTTCCTTGAGAAACATATGGGTTTGCTTTTTGTTAAGAAATTACTACTTTAGGAAGGCATTACCACACTGGAGTGAAAACTGGAATTCAACACAAGAGATTGCAAAGTATTAACAAAATACCAATCACAGAATTTCAAATAATAAAAAGCATTCTAGAGTCTTTAATTTTTATATTTCTAACATACAGGATGTTTAAGGCCATCTCAGCTGAGTAATATGACAGCAGCAAAAAAGGTGGCAAGGCCAACACAGTGAACAGCTACAAAAAGTATTTCCACATAAACTTCCCTTTCTTTGAGACAGAATCACTTGGAAATGTGGAAAGCTGCTACAAGATCAAAGAGCTTTCTTAGCATAGGTGAATCACACATGAGGTTTGTTGGGGAGAGGATTAAGATGTTACAGCCAGATTTACCCTAAAAGCTCTCTGCAAACCAGATGCCCACCAATCACTCCACCTCATGCTACAGAGGTGCCCCTCTGCAGATGGAACACACTGTTTAACACATCCGCATGCCTGGGGGATGCAAGCGCAAACGTCAGCCTCCACCACTAGCTCATGTTCTCTGCTCCTGAGAACAAAATCTGTGACCAAGGCAGCTTTATGGGAGAGCAGCTTTATGGCTAGCAGAGGCCTAACGCCCTCTAGCTCCATCCCAGGGTACACATTTAAACATCTACAGCACTTTCTTGTAGAGCCAAGTTATGGATCCAGCCACTGGTGTCAATTAGCTTCTGACCAGCTGTGTACCCGTTGTTCCCCCAAAGCCAAGCCCTTCCCCCACCACAAAGAAGTGTACGTCGAGAAATGGGGCAGGAACCCTTCATGATCCACTGCACTACAAAACCAGCCATGCCTCGAATGCAGCAGAGGATCCCATCCTTCTCATTGCATAACAGGGAGAGGACTGTTATGCAAAACCTGCTTTGGGATCAGGCCACATGTTCCTCTCCTGCAAAAAACACAGTAGACATCTACTGCGTCACAAGTTTCTCCTGCAGCACCAGCTGGGGACTCAGGAAACATCCTGGCAGTAGACACAGAGCAGCAACGGGTTTAGAAACGGATCAAGGCAAAGTGAGTCAGAGGGTCAGGACAAGGAGGGTTGCCAGCAGCCTGCTAGAGTTTTCAGGGTTGAGTACACATATCTGTAACTGCAGAGTGGCACCTGCCACTTCTGCAAAAGTACATTTGTACAAGCGAAGGATAGCCTCTAAGACAAAAGAAGTCATACCTGAGGTCTTTTGTATGCTTTTCGAACCCTCAGTCCCAGCTTCTGGGCCAGCTCCTGTCCCAGTTGTGTGACACTTTCATCCTGGGAACAAAACCATTGATGGGACACTTTCAGTTTTGCCTTTGTGGCACACAGAATGAAATAAAGAGGAATGAAGTTATGCACATTGGGCTGTACCAAGCCTCAACTTCAGATAGCAGCAGGTAGATAATTTCTAGAACAGCCCCAGGAGAGTCCAGACAGACTTCAGCATTCTTGTCATTCAGTCCTGCCAAGACGCTGCAGTTGCACCAGGAGTTTTGCCCTACGCTCATTCAATGCTGCAGAAAATCAGAATCAAATATCTCTTCCAACAAAGCACCCACACTGTGAAAACTGGGTTCATGAGTCCTGCAAGCAAGTTGCTCCTGAAGGAGCTGCCAAGGCTGGCTGCTGATACAGCTTCTGCAAGGTCTCCGTGCCTGGGAAGGAGCCTGCATGTCTTCCCTCTCTGCCAGCTGCAGAGTTAGTAATCAGTTTTGATATGCAGACAGTACCCGCTAGCTTGTTTTGCTTGTTTGTTTTTAAAGCTGAAACCAAGTCTCAGTTTTCAACCTACTAGCTAGAAGGCATTTTGACTATCTCCAGCTCCAGCTGAACTGCCTCAACTTAGTCAAGCAGATCTTCAGCTTTCCCCATTGTGTGGCATTTTACCATCCTCCCTGCCTAGTGTCCATGCCCACTCACACACCACCATGGGCTTTCTGCCCAGACTAACAACCTGCCACAGTCTTCAACACTTACATGTCACCAGCAACTGTTTTCGTCTGTTTTCTTCTCTCACTGTTTGCAAAAAACCAGAGTACTTTAACAGTTTTTTCAAAGAAGAAAAAAAGTATCTGCCCAATCTGTTCTGGTAGCCCTCCTTAATCTTCCAACATTTCCTCCCTGATCTCCAACCTTGAAGCTTCCCCTCTTCTCTCTACTTGCCATGATGGTCTTTCCAATCTCTTTCTCCCTGCAGGTTGAGTCCTTTCCTTTCCAGCAGCTGAGAAGCCTCTGGTTCTTCCAGCCCACCATATCGGTAATTTTTCCCTTCAATCTGGAGTGCCATTTTTTGATTGTACTCACTCCCCCACAGCCTCAACACGAGTCTTGGCACCATCTTCACTGAACTCAGTGAAAACAAAATCTAGCTTGTCCATTTCCTCTTCTAAAACACCTCATGCCATACCAAACACAAGCGTACCACAGAGAAGTATTAACTTCACCATACTGAGAACTTCTGCAAACTAGCAGCACTGATTATCTGCACCCAGAAATAAGTTAACTCTGATAGACAGTGAACCAAATGAGTGGCACATCCTTTATCGTCAGAAGTTTTAAGACAGGCTCTGTTTTGAGCACAACGAAGTCCTCAGCAATTACAGCAATGCAAAGATGGAAATACCCATGGGCTCCAGAGGGTAATGGAAACATGAGTGAAATGACGACAGCATGACTCACCTTTGATGCATAGAAGGCTTATGATTTCTGTTAAGCAGGTAATAAGACAATGAGGTATGTTAATTTACAAGGCTGAATTGTTTAGAATAGGAAATGCAGATCACTCAATATGGAATTTTTTAGGCTGAACTTCCTGGCACAGAGAAGTTTGATAAAGTAATGATAATAATGGCAGCTATGTAAGCATAACTATATAGCTAAAATATAAATTAAATTAAGTGGCTAAACTGCAATGTAAAATGTAGCCACATATAGCTTTACAAGAACATTTACATTAGATGCTTTTGTTAATCAAAGGGTTTGTTTATAAAACAGTTCCTTGGGACTCCCCAAACATGATATCTTTAGTATGTTTTGGTCATTCTGTTCTGCCAAGTCAAAGAAGATAGAATTTACAAGCTATACAAAAGGAACAACTAACTGCTAACAAGGCTTTCAAAGATTGCTTCTATAACACTAAAAAAAAAAAGAAAGTTAACTTTTCCTGCTGAGGTGGATGCATTTTTCTCATAATAACATTACTGTGATGGATCAGAACCAACACCAGCAGTGCTCAGTTGAATCCATGTAATCACAGTTTGTTTTCCTGATCAATATCTGGCCTAAGAGGATGCTCAAAAGCACTATCAGGAAAATATTTTCTTCCTAGTATACACAGATAGTCCTCTCCGCATGCAAAAATTTACACACCCCTGAACACAAAAATAACTATGCCATCTGATGTCAAGGACACCTTTGTGTGTTCCTCAAGAAATAAAGAGCTTGATCACTTTGCCTTAGCAATCAGCAAGTGAAATGTGAGACATTTGTATCCAACACAGGAAAATCATATATGCTTTCCTTTCAGAGCTCCAGTTCTCATTTATCCCATGCTCCTAGTCACTTTCATCAGAGATACAAAAGCAGGCAATTAAAACATTCTCATGGCTTTAGTTCACCTTTTGTTAGAGTAGGGGTTTGCTCTTCACACACAGACCATAAACCTGCTGTCACTAACTGGTGTCCCTGGCTGGCACTATCTGTAAGAGGTGACTTGGCCTGAAGAAACATGTGAGAACAAACATCTTTGAGTCAGAGAGACAGAATTTCTGGGCATGAGCATGTTCTTGGGAACAGACAAGATTTCTGCTATCCTCTGGCCTCACATTAAGCATGTTGAGGAGAGGAAGGTTGTGAGCCACAAAAACCAAGATGAGTTGTATGTCCAAAACTTACATGTGGGAGGGACAGCAAGCATCGGCTGTTGCACTCATACGCTTCTTTGTGTCTTCCGAGTTCATTTAAGGAACGGGCTTTCCGGAACAGCGCTCGGATGTTCTCCTTGTCGAGACTTAAAGCCTTCTCGCTGTCCTCCAGCGCCTTCTCATACAACCCCTGCATGGGACAGACCAGCTGGAGTCAGCTGAGGCACAGCTGACTGACTTGTCCTTCTCTGTGAATGGAAATGTTCTATCTCTCAGCAGAAAACAGGAATACAGGTGGAAGTACATATGTTACCTCATGCACAGACCAGCGTGCAAACACACCTACATTAACAGAACACTTTGTTAAATCTTGCAAAACTCAAAACACTTCAAAGTCAAGGAATGACAGAACTAAGGCTGCTTGAGCAACCTTATCTTGTCTCCCCCTCTACCCTGAGCATGTTACACTTGAAAGTCTTTAATTATGTGACTGCTCACTAATTTTCAGGGAACTCAGAGTCCTTACAAACAGGATGGGCCTGCTCTGGGGTTGTGCCATAAAGGAAAGCTGTTACATACCCTAGTAAAATGGAAGCATGCAGCCTTTTAAAGCCTGGGTATTTCAGAATCCTTTTCTATGTGTATGCTGCAAGTTCCTTCAAGACCCAAAGCCTTCCTACTGTCTTCCAGTGTCTCAAAGGAGAAGGCAAGAGCCTCCGGAGCAATAAACAGTATTCCAGAAAAATACTTGCTCAACACTGGAAGACACTGGATGGTACTAACTCCTCACCACTGAAGAGCAGAACTGCATTGTCAGTACTTTAGGCCTGACTCCCATCTCCTCACATCCTTCCTCTGGTCTTGCAAGACACAGTGCAATTGTGAGGAGATTGCAGACTTTTCTGTGTGTTGTTTTCTCCTCCAGTGTTTGAACAGGGAGTGGACAAAACCAGCTGAAATGCCTCATGACACCTTTTCCAACTGCACAGCACTGCAGCCCTGGCTCCTGGGGATGACCTGGGAAAGCACTCACCATGGCAAAGTAGCAGGCAGCTCGGTTGACATGGAGCTTGCAGAGGAGTTCCTTTGGGATGGTCACCTCGTCGGAGGCTGCATAATCCGCCACGTTCAGCCCTTCTACATACTGTACCAGAGAAAGCTTGAAATCCTTCTCTCGGAACAAATCATTGCCCTCTGCAAACAAGTTTCTCACCAGCTTCTGCAAAAAGGCCTGGGCAGCAGGGAGAGAACAAATAGTCTCAAGTGGATATTCAGAGACAGGAGAGGCTTCTCAATTTCCCATTCCTTTCTGTATTTTTAGCAAACTGCTTGTGCACTAAGATACTCCTGCATCCCTACTCTCCCGTAAAACATCAGGTTTTTTTGGTAGAAGAGAAAAATCCAGTCAAATCCCCATTCTTCTTGAATACTTAAGTGTCTTCTCCTTCACCTCAAAGCTGTCATCATCAGAACCTTAAAACTTTAAGTCACAGGCAAATTGTGACAGACCATCCCACATTCTTCACTTTTGGGATGTAAACTAATGGCTGCACAACAGAAGAAATCTTGCTAACCAGAGGGCTTGCAGCTTCAACAAACAAAATGCCCATTACCTCATAATCTTCTTGGCTTAGGGGTAATGTGGACCTGAAGAAAAACAAGAGAAAATACTCATGAAACAAGCATCCATGCAAACAAGGGCTTTTGTCTGATGAAGAGAACATTTTTCTGGTCCTGTGCTGGTGATCTCAGTAAGTTACTGAACATTTTATCACTGAAAAGGCAGCTGAGGCAAAGAGAACACAGTTAGGGAGCATTATGCTCAGTGACAGTCACAGGGGTGTCAAGTGATGGTCATGTCTAAGAGGGACTTGAGACTAGAGGTGTCTTATTTATTTTCTGTGCATAAACGATTTTCTGTAATGTGCCTTCTGACAGTCACCTAAAAAACCCATCTTTAATAAAGTCCCATGAGACACCGCCATGAAGAATACAAGTGTATTTTATGTGCATCTGGCTCTAATGAGAGGCACCAGAGTGGCACTCCAAGATCTCCTCAAATCCTTTGTGAGACCAGAGACGTACAGAGATAAATGCAATCATTTTTCTCTGCCTTAACTTAGCCACATGCCTTTAGGCCTACCCCACAAAAGGAAGGGAGAAAACAATGCAGGTTCAGGAGACCATGTAACTCCAACTTTCTCGGCCAAGGCTGAACCACAAACACTGGCAGTACTTGTTAGGATAACACCTACCCCACAACAGCACTGAGACTTAAGAGAAAGGTTCTGTTCTTCAAATTGGACCACCCAATTCATCCAGGCTTGGTCCAGAACATTTATTTTTTCTCTTCAAGGACAAATCAATAGGCTCTAGAGGAATCCTCAACACCTTTCATAGCTTTTCTCACCTGCAGTGCATATATCATCTTACTGGTTACAGAATAAATGTTTTTTAGTTTTCATCTAATCACTCCTTAAAAGTAACTACAGGAAATGTCACAGCTTTGTGAGAGACATTCATGCTGCTTACATATTTGGACTCTCTCTTTTGCATCAAAACAAACCAACATATGGCACTGCTCCTGGTTCAGAGTTCAAGATATGCCCCAGATGCATGAACTACACCTCATATTTCTAAGCTATTTTCTTTCCCAGAATCTTGTAAATTTTTATAAGTGCTACCAGTATAAATCTCACAATTACCTCTCCAAAACTGGGTTATCAGCCCTATTTAGTCTCAGACTGGGATGAAAACATCATGGCCATGTATCATTACAGGATACAAATACATAACATGGAAGATCTGGGGGGGTTTCCTACTGTAGAGGCAGAGATTTCAGGTATAATTGCAGGACTCAAAGTAGACCTTAAAAAACCTCAAACCAATCTGATTACAATCTTACTACCTCCTTACTCACCATGGAACCTGGACCTGAGTTTGAGGCCTCTGCTAACTCAAACATTGGAGGGGGAAATACTACTGTATCTTATAAGGAAGTACTAGGATTTTTAACTACTACATAAGCAACCACTTCAAGCTCTACAAGGCCACATGATATTCATAGAAGAGATCTGAGACATCTACCAGGTTGGAAACTGTAAAAGAACTCAGATCATCTACTTTTCCTATAGGCACCATATGGGGTGCCTAACTGGTTATGCACCCTGTTTCCCCACCTACAGAACTGAAACACTATCTCCCCTCCCAACAAAGGTGGGATAACCTTGTTGAGAGAGCACTTTGAGACCTTCATGCTGAAGATGATGTAGAAGGTTCAAGTACTATTAGCATTATGCTGACTGTAAAGATCATCCTGGAACTGCAGTGGAGGGCAAAATCAAAGGAAATTAAAGTGACAGAATTTTAAGTTTAGGGAGCTCTAACAGGACAAGAAACACCCTGAAAAAAATCACAGTCAAAATCCTCAGGACAGTATCTCTTTCCCATGCAGCAAACCCAAAGCAGTGAATAGGAAAAACTCAGTTCCTGCAATCCTCAAGAGAAAGATGGCCACCTCCAAATCCACAGGGAACACTGAGGTGGTCCACTTACTGAATGAACTGAAGTCCTTTCTCTATTTCTTGTTTTCTCTTCTGCCTCTCCATTATAGTTGCTGTGGAGGAAGAAGAAAAAGAAACAACACAAAGTGAGTCATTTTAGGTCTTGCTGGCGATTAAACAGCACAGTATTTTGTTTATGCCTGAATTTACTACTAACAAAATGTTCCAGACCAGATGCCCTGAAGAGTGAAGCCCATGATTTATCCACACTGCAGATACAGCACGGCAAGCAGCTCGCTACCAAGTATCTGCTTTTTCTCACATGCCACTGACAGGATACACGGGCAAAGAGGAATTACTTCAATTTGAGCTCTCTTGCTTAGGCTGCCAGCAAACAAAGCAGTGGGAACCAATTGTTATCATGACTGCCTTCTAGGAAAGGGAAGAATCCTAACACCATCTTTGCCTGCACTGGCAGTCATTTCAGGAATTTGTGCCGAGACCCTTCCACGATACGCAATTCTGACCATGATTTATCTGGGACAGATTTAAACTGGTTTACTGCACAGCATATGAAACATACCTTATCTACATAAGGTTTACAGAGATACAGCACAAAGGGAGATGCAAAGGAAGGAGATGAAATTGCTTGCTGTGATCCACATAAAAGGACAGCACTGAACCAATGCAATGGGGATTCATGCTGAGAATCAGCAGGCAAGAGCAGCACAGACTGGGGAACACTTCTTTGGAGAGGGAACAGAGCCCTATCCTGCAGTGTTTTAAACTGGGGTGGGCAGCACCTTCTGAAGGCTCAAGAGTTATCTGCACTTCAACCTCTGCAGTTTGGAAGCAAATTTTGGAATGGCTCCCCAGTGACCTTTCTCCAAGGTACACAGGTCTGTCACACAAGAAAAGAATAATGAAGGTAAGAAAGCATGGCACTTTGTGGCAAAACTGAGTTGCTGGTGACAGCAAATTTCACATCAACCAGCTGTGACCACAAATAATGCTCAGCATTTGAGGAATAGGAACTTGGGGACAAAGGCAGAAAGTACAGAAACACTGAAATGAGATGGAGATGACGACCCCGTACCTTCCCAACCCAAAATTGCCTCTGAAAAGATACTAAAGTGATTTCTATACTACAACAACTTGGGAGAGCATTATCATCCAGCTCCCTTTTACATTAAGACCATCTCTATCATTCTAAGATATCTTGCAGTATCAATGACACACTCAGCCTTTAAGGTACACAAAAATCAATCCTGACCACCCAGCAAGCCCTTATTGATTGTGCTCTGTGTCACGTAAAATGTAGAATCGAACCTGCCCTTTACCAAGAACAGTTGGGGGAAGCAGGAAAGACTGAAGTGAGAGAAAGTGGCAGCTGAAGGAAGCAAGAGCTTGAAAGTGACACTGTGCAGTTTTTGAGCCATCAGACAGTAAATTTGGGAGCAATCTGGTTCAAGCAGCAGGTAGGAGACTTTAAGCAGCTGAACTTGGAACAGGATGGGCAGCACAGCAAGAAAGGGAAACAGACAACGTGAGGGATATCAGCATCTCTACAAAAGCTTTTAAACAGAAGTCATGGAGAAGAGCTGATATACTTCAGTACAACATCAACAGAAGGCCTGCATTGATTCATAAACAGCCTGGATAATGAGCAATCAGGAAGAAAGAAGGAAATTTAACAAGGAGATTGTGAGGTTAATATGATCACTAACGATACAGGCAGACAGGCTTGAGAGGTAGACAAGGAGAGAGAGGTAATTAATTTAATTTTTCTCCTTGTGTGAAATTCTGCAAAGACAGAGGAAGTAAGAGAGAACAGAGAAGCAGGAAAGGAGCAGTAGGAACCATTTCCATAAAGGCAGCAGTGAAAGACATAAAAGAGGACAGAGCCACCCTAGATCACTGTAAGAAGCTGTGAGGGCTATCAGAGACAAGAGTGAGGAAAGAGTCTCCACAGGAAACGACAAGAGAGAAACTGCGGGGGAGAAAAGGAGGGAAAAGAGTCAAGTGGACCCTCCCAAAGGCTCATCAAAGACTCTCAAAGGGAGAGGACAGGCAGGAAGGAAGAATTTATAGCTGAATACACTAAAAGGCTTGAAGCCCTCCAAACAGCCTCACCTTGGACCCTCCTCTGTCCATGGCCTAGGAGCTCCATTTCAGTGGAGGTCCAGGTCCTGCCCTGCCTGAGCTATCCACTACTCGGTGAACTTCTCCTCAGTTCTATCTCTGGGACAAACCTCAGACCTCCACTGTAGGCAGCTTGTCTCCAGTCCTGTCTCTGGCACCATCTCCTAGCACTGGACTCGCTGGGTGGACCTGGACCAGATTCATCACCTCATCTTCTTTGGGACTGTTGATGGACTTCTGCTATTGGCATCTAGTTCTGACTACACTGTTCAGGTGTGGTGGGACTGTACACTATGAGTGAGGGCATTGCTCACAACTGCCATCACCTTCAGCTACTTGCTTGTCCTGCCTGGAGGTGCAGCCCTGCTCTTGCTGGTCCGAGTCATGCCGGAGGGAACAAAAGTCAGTGAAGTGAAGCAGAAACTCACAGATCTGATGAAAAGGGAGACTATTGGCAACTGTGGGAAGGGCAGTTGAACACTGGCTGGTCATCACCAAGTCAATGGCTGCATTCCAAAAATGCTGTGGCACACTTTTACAATTGTGTGTATGCACAAAGCAGATCGCCACCTTGAAAAGCTTCCGATACACATGGTCTACTTCTGTGTCTGAGCTCAGCCTTTAAAACACTCTGCAAAGAGTGAAGAAGAGATCAGTACCTGTTCTCACAGCTAACCACTGCTAAAACATCCTACACAGCGGGATGTGAGTCTGTGTTACAGAGAGAACTGATTACGGCTGCTTGCCCAGAGAGAAGGGCATTGAAATGTTACTAACCCAAACCTCGAGTGCAGCCACAGGACTACTGGGAATGGCTACAGAATGTCTCCCTTCTAGAGTTACCCGACTCCTCTTGCATCCAGAACCTCCCCTTCGGGTTTTTTCTCTCCTCATCGCTATTGCCACTGCATCCGGAATGAATATTCCCACCTTTGCTTCATGTAGATGGCTGACCAGCCTATTCCATCAATTTAAGTCCCACAATACACAGCTACAGCTTGATCCTTGCTACAAAACCCTGGTAAAAGACAACCTTCTGTACTCTGCACGCTGTTTATGCTCTGCAGTTCTATACTCATCTTCCAGAGTGAATGTTCTTCAATCCAAAACCCTCCATTGCCTTCTTTATACATAAACCACAGGCCTGATCTCCCCTCTAGACTGCTGTTCCCTAGTACTGCCCCACATTCCTCCCTCCTTTCAAGTGGGTGACCAGCTTTCTCTGCTAAAGGTCTGTCACACCTCCAGGCTTATGTCATGATTTTGCACTCATCCCCTCATGGCAACACCTTCAAAGTGCTCACCATGTGCTGCTACCCAACAACTTCTGGCACATCTCTCAGGAACAACTACCTTTCTTTCCCTTCGATGTGACTCCACACCAGCAATCTCCTTCATGTGTGGCAGACCCCTCATCTGTCCTGCCTGCCACAACCACTGCAGGAGGCTGCCAATCAGACTCCTCTTTTTGCTCCTCACACCTCCTCCTCCACCACCTCACCAGCAAACTCAGTCACTTGTGTCACCCCTCACAGTTCTAGCCTCTTCACCGTGTTTCACTTAACATTCAGACCAAGCCATGCACTTGTTACACCAGCAAACCCAACACACAGTGAGCCACCCACGAGTGACACTTCAGTTCTGCTGCACACTATACCACAGATACTGCATAATTAATTTTAAGTGCAAAGCTTGTTTAGCTTTTGTTTTCTTGAGCTTTTAAATATTTTTAGAAACACAGTAGAAAATATTTTATGAAGCACTGTATCTGTCCCTTTTCTCTCCCCCACCAAATCTCTCTGTCCAGACTTGTCGACTCAAATCACCAGCAAAATTCAAATACAGAGCATTTCTATCTCCATTACAAAGCTCTTATCCTTTCAGTTCAGAGACATTTATCCTCCCTGGTCCAGCATCTAAAGAGAACTTTATTCACAGTTCGTCAATAAATTACAAACCATTTGCCAGACAGGAATTAAATGCTACAGACAAGCAAAACAGTTTTCTTGCCTTCAGAAGGAAGCATGAGCCAGTAAACTGGGTGACTGAATCACAAACTGGGTGGATATCCTCTAGATGAGTAGATGGTAGAAACACAAGATGAACAGAAAGACTTGAATTTATCTTACCAAGGACACAGCTGTTATTCATAACCTACCAGAGCTGAATTTGGGCAAAGTCTTTCATACCGTATTTCTGAGATGGCAACGAGCTGACACTTGACTGACTTCCAGGCATTGACTGTAACATTTCAGATAGAAATAAGTACACTCAGATGCAAGGGGCATGTTGTAGAGCTGAGACTGGAGTTCTCCAGGAAAAAGGCTCCAGGATACACTAATCTGAAACATGGCAGTCTTTCACTGCCTGCAGTTTGGCCACCTTAGTGGTGGACCAGAATGGCTAACTGGACACACATCCAGTAAACGACAAATTGCAGAGCCCACTACAATCTTGGGCTCTTGCTTACTCCTGCAGCTGCTTTCTGCCATGCCCCACTCCCTAGGTTTCACTGCTTCTCACAGCCAACCGCTCTTGCATTCCCCACCACCGTGTCATGCCCACCAGGGCTGACTCCTGTCCCTTGCCACTCTGGCCACCTCAAGGTACTTTCATGGCCACTGCCTCACATCCAGCACCCCACTAGTGCCACTCCTGCTCTGCAGCATCACTGGGGTCATTGGGGTGCCACCAGCCGCACCCAGCAATATTCACTGCACCCAGTGAATGCAGAGCAAGGTAGCAACAACCAACTCACCCCCTAAAGAAAACAAAAGCAGTGACTCTTCAGTTTCCCTGAGGGGGGACGGTGGTGGGGGCTGAAAGCCTCAATTGACCACATCAGTCCCCATGACCTCATTTTCCACTCCCTTCAGCCTTGTCTTCCACAGATAACACCTTCATGTACCACAGGCCACCCTTCCTCCTGCCCCCACTGCAGCGCAACCAAGGCGCAAGGAGAGAGCTGTGGGCTGATGCTGCCTGTCCCTAAGCCACTCGCTCTCGTTTTCCTGCTCACCCAGCTCGCATTCCCGTGCCTCATCTGTAAAACTAAATCGCGGGGCTAGTTCCCACACGGACGGCGCGGGAACCCTCGCTCGCTTCCTCCCCCCATTGCCAGCACTAGGCCGCCGATCCCCGGCCTTGCGTAGAGGCCGCTGCTGGGAGAGGCGCCACCTCGGCCGCTGGAGCCCAGAGGGGCCGGCGGCGCCTCCGCATCCCCGCGGTTCTGCCGAACGCCGGCACCCCGGCTCTCCCAACACCGGGGCCCTGCTGGGAGGGGTCTCCCACGGCAGGAGACATCAAGGCTTCCCCGGGAAAATGAAAACAAACTAAAACATACTCTTCCTCCTTCCCGCCTCCCCCCCGAACCCCCATACGCTCCGCTTAAATAAAAATCACGCATCTCCAAGAGTCTGGGAGACGGCTTTAAGAGGAAAAAAAAGAAAAAGAACCCCAACACATAACGTCCCCTGCTACCCGGAAATTGTCTAAAACATTAAAGAATTAAAACCAAACCAAACAAACAAAAAAGCCAAAACACAGTCTTCTTATTTGATAAACTTTAGAAGACCCTACGGAAGATCCATCTAAAAAGCAATTCCAAAGGGTCTTCTCTGCCGTTTCATGGGGTTTGTACCAAACAGGAGGGGGAAACTGCAGCCTAAATACAGACCACAACACACATCCCGAACCTACAAAACACAAACAGGCACAAACGCGATTTATACTAAGTTTTCCATGTAAATCCAGGGTCTTTCCCCCTAGCTATGCAATTTTAGACTACCACATTTTTTTCCAGGGGGTGGGATTAGGATCTTTGACAATATTTTTTTTTTTGCAAACCCCACATTTTTGGCGGAAGAGGGTTTAGCTTCAAAATCTCACCCGTATTATTTTTCATCACATTTTTTTAACTTGCAATTACACAACCTTTCATCTATGCAGTTGCTATCTAAAACCTTTACTTTCTAATGATGCAACATCCAGAATTTCTTGTTTCTCAAGTCCACCCCTTTCTACATACACAAACACACACAAAATTGATTTAAGACAAAAATAATCCCCCCAAAATAATAATAAAGAACTCACCTCTCCTCGGGTTTTCCCCCCCACACTATGCATAAACTTTCCTTGATAAATGGTATTGTATTACTAGAGATATTATTAATGTATTATTACTAGAAGTAATAATAATAGTAAGTGCTATTTAATTATAGAAGGCAGCATTCTGCTTCTGGATCGGCTGCCCCTGCAGCTCCCTCCATGTGCCTCCTGATCTCTTTACTTTCATTTCCAGGTCTCGCTCTCTCTCGCTCGCTCTCAGCTGCACCAGCAAGAGGAGAAAATGCCTCCCTGCATATCCTCTGGGCCCTAGAGGCCACCGCTTTCCATTACAAAAATTCACAAATCTTTCCCTTGTGGCTGGTTTTGAGATTCTTTAAGGTGAATTAGGCTTAAAAAAAAATCTAAAAAATAAAGGGCTTCAGCACTCGACTCTCCCGTTCTCATTTTAATGCAACATTTTTTCTTCCTGGTCGTCTTTGCTGATATAAAAAAATACACCCCAAGAGAAAGCAAAGCTGCCTCTGCAGAGGGATTGCATGCATACGAACGCGGCGAGGAACCGAATTGTGAGACCCCCCCCCGGGATTATCACATACGCGAAGCAGTGACCCTTGTGCCCACCCATTTCTGCTCGCTGGACGGCGGCCAGAGCCATCGCTGATGGCAGAGCAATTATCGGCTACAGCCAGACCGTACTTACTCCACCCTGCACTGCTGAGGGGGTTCCCTGTAAGTAAGATCGTCTGAAAACATAAATCTTTGGGTCGAAAGAAATATACAATTAAAAAACAAAACAAAAAACCCACAAAACAAACAAACAAACAAACAAACCCAAAACAAATCCACAAAAAAAAACCCAAAACAAAACCAAAACCAAACTCAACACAAAAATAAAACAAAACAAACAAATAAATATATAGCTATATATCAATTAATATTATATTTTTATACGACTGGGTATTATACAATCTGCATATATTTTATATATATATACATGTGTGTATATATGATAAATATATGTGTAGATGCATACATGCAGCATGTGTGTATATACATAAACTATATTAATATTAAATTTTATATGTTTGGGTATTATACAATCTACATATATATGTTTGTAGATGCATGTATATTTTTATATTTATGCATACAAATGTAAGTTTAGACACATTTTGGAATCGGATGTTTGGCTCGTTTTCATCCCAAATCCCTCAATATTTCCAGAAAGTGGACTGAATCTCCAAGCAGTCCATGCTAGCAGAGCCCCAGAAAGAGAACCGCTGGTGGCAAAGGGAGGCCGAGTGGGACATGCTCTACCATGTGCAGTGGTTGTGAAGATCCAGACACACAGACCATCTTCGGTGGGGGGTCACCTATGCCCCCCCAGCGGCACTATCACTAACTTCAAACAACCCTCTGGAAGGAGTTCTACGCTCGTACCACCTCCCTGGTAGAATAGTTTCCCTCACCCGAAAGGATTCTGTCTACCATTAGATTAATAATTTCTGGACTGAAACTGGTTTACCAGCTTTTCACCAATCTAATCAGTGACATGTTTACTCCTGAGTGTCTCACTTCTCTATTGACAGTGACCCACAAGGATGTCAGCTTGTGCTTTGCAGCTGTGTACTCTGATAGTGCACTAAACTTGCTTGATACTTAAAACACATTGATCAGAAAAGGTAAGACTTTGTTATACTGAGTAGGATGGGCTTCTGACAGCATTGTCAACACAACAAACTGATAATTTATGAAATATAGGCTGTGACCTGTATAGTACACCTCATGACACTGGAGAACATTGTCTAACGCTCTTCGCAATATTTTATTACAATGCACATTTTTACGTATTGGTTTTGATCCAAAGATTGCTACTATCCATGGATAAGACAATGTTTATTTTTATTAACTCTTCAGAAGATTTGTTATTTCTTAACTTAAGGTGGTAACACTCTGACAATGACTAGAACCTAAACTAGGCTGGGCCTCAGGTGCAGAAGCTGCTGGGCAGAATGTACATTAAATGACAAACCCTGTTGATGGAGTGGTTTTGGGCAGAAGAAAGGTGGAGCAGGTCTGGAGGCAGAACGAGGGCAGCTATGTCAGATCACAGTGGGAGGGCAGCCTTGCAGAGCCATCATCAAATGAGTCACAGAGCCCAGGACACCTCCAACCCTGCAGCACCTGTGAAAGGAAAAGACATCACCGCTGGATGAGAAGAAAGGTTAAGAGGAGATGAGAAAAAAGAGGAACAAAACCAAAATGTACACACAATCAAGAGTTATGCTGGAATAAACACTAGTTTTTAGTTTAAGAACATTCATTTTCAAGACTGCATTTCTCAATTGAAAGTCATGTTGTGCTTTCCTCCATCCCAATTTCCTTTGTCTGTAAGACTGAGAGGTGTCCTGCAAGGTCATGATTTGGCATGTACCACTGCTCTCATGAAGTAAAATCTTTCCTTAGCAGTTGACATGAAGATTTTCACAGTTGGCCAGTGCAGTTATTGAGGTCTCAGTCTCACGTGCAGGTAGTCAGCAAGAGTCAAACACTGCAAACCCTTGCTACAAACCAGATACAGTGTCATAGAAGTTGCTTTGATTTGTAAAGATGTTTTTTAGGAAGAATGAATGTATGGATCTATCCTACAGTGGCATGCTACACCTACATTGCAAACTAGCTGCACCTACAGTCAATGCGTTTATTCTGCCCCTCTGGCACAACCAGTATTTGGGAGAATGACAGGGAAGGGAATCTGATGTATTTGCTAAGATCCTGTTTATTACTAAAAATTGTGAGGAACTAATATCCAGTGCCAAATTTCTTGCTTATATTTTCCAGGTTTAAGCTCCTTCTTGAGATCACACGAATTTAGTTCCTCATCAGCTCTATGTTTTCTGGCAGCTTTATGCTTCTCACATACAGCCATAGCCTAGTGTCTGAGTGGTTCTTAATTTTCTTCAGTTGCAAAGGAAACTTCTCTTTATTTATGAGGCTGGTCACCCAGCACCATCAACTACTGACATTGTTTTCTTGGATCCATATAAGCATTTGCTGTTGCTTATTAAAACCACAGTTGGGAAATTTGTGAGAGACTGTAAAATGCCTCTTACAAATGTTTTGGGACTAAACGGCAGAATAAATCCTACCTATGGCCCTCCTGATTAGGGGGTACCTCACCAGGTACCTCACCAGGTACCTGCCACCTGAAATGGTACCTGCATTGGTGCCTGTAGGTTGCAGGTTGCAGAGAAGGGACTGAGGTGCTGGGTTCAGGTCTGTGCACAGCTCACCCTGCCTCATCTGATGTACTTCTGTTTCTATACTCAGGAAGAAAATGTCATGCACAATGTGCACACAAATCAAGGCTTTTTTGCATCCTTAAGCAGGAATGACTTTGCACTCCAGGGTGGAAGTGGCAGATGAGAGGACGTAGTCGAATGCTGTGCCAGATGAGGTTTAGGTTTGCCATTAGGAAGAATTTCATCACAGAAAGGGTGACTGAGTATTGGGATGGGCTGTCCAGGGAGGTGGTGTTGTCACCGTCCCTGGAGGTGCTTAAGACTGGATGTGGCACTTAGTGACAGGGTCTAGTTGACAAGGTGTTGTTTGGTCAGGTTGGACTCGATGATCTCAGAGATCTTTTCCAAGCTAACAGACTCTGTGATTCTGTGAAATGCCTTCCTCAGCAGAACGGTCTGACAGTAACATGCAAGTACGAACAGGAGACCCCAGGGACATTATCTAGGCGAGGCTTCACATCAGAAGGTGCTCGTGTCCCGCTTGCAGGAGCTCTCCCAGCGACACTTCCGCGAACGCGAGTGTGAGCGCGGCCCGGGCACAGCCCCTCGCAGCCCGCACAGGCCGCCGGCCACACCCGGAGCAGAGGGCAGGAGCAAGACTACAACTCCCGGCGTGCCCCGCGGCCGCCCCGAGCGCGCCCCCGCAGCCCCGCCTACGCCCGGCGTGGCGACACCGGCTGCGGTGCGGCGGTGAAGCGCGTCCCGTGACGTCACGATGCAGCAGCCAATCCCGGAGCGAGGAGCAGAACTGCCGGCGTTCAAATCCTCCGCCTCCCCCGCCCGCCCCTCACCCAGCGGCCCCGGCGCGGCGGCGGCGGCGTGAGGCTCCCGCGCCTTCTCCGGCGGCGGAATCCCAGAGGAGGTGAGGGGAGAGGCGGCAGCCGCCGTCGTCGTCGTCGTCGTCGTTAGCGGCCGGCGGAGGGTGTCGTGCGTGAGAGGAGGCGGTCCCGTGGGCTGACGCGCTCCTCGGCCCCGCCTGCGGGGGGCGCTCCCACGGGCGTCCCTCCCACGCGCGGGCGCGGGGGTCTCCGCTCGGGGGCGCGCGTCGCGCGTGTCCGGCCGCGGGTCCCTGTCCACGCTCCCGCTCCCCGCGCGGAGCGGGAAGGGGCGTTCCGGCCGTGCTTTGGGCCCCGTTACATGGGGCGGGGAGCGTGCGGCCGGCGATCGGCTCCCGCGAGGAAAGAGAGGAGCCTTCGGCCACCCCTGGAGCTAGCGACCCCGGGAGGCTGTCAGGGGACCTCGGCTGTCGCCCCGCGCTACCAGGCTCCCCCCGTTGCTGGGCGAACAGCAGGTAGCCGCTGTGTTGGCTGTTGGGGTCGACGAAGTGTTGTAATTAAAATGTTCTTCTGAGCGAACTTTTCCGATCATCAGGAAGCGTAAAGTTTCATACAGCCTTTAACTGAAAAGGAAACCTGTCTTTAGGCATTTCCAGATCTTGGTTGTCTTTTCCAAACCGACTAATTCTTCCTTTTTTTTTTTTTTTTCCCAAAGCTTTCTCTGCGGAAGAATTAACAGTGAAGAGACCTCTGGTAGGTTGACAGTTGGGTGTGGCTGACGTATGCTATAAAACATGCTTCAGGATGCTGGATTTGTATGTTGAGATGAGGAGGTAGTCTGTGTAGGGTGAAGAATGACAAAGGAGACTCAAGGGAAAGAGAAGCCAGGAGGATGAGAATATCTGTAAGGAAGATGATCATAGTAGAGTGGAACTGATTTTTAAGAGTGAAGTTGTTAATTGAACTAGATTGACAGACTGACTTCTGCAGATATTAACTTTGGAGGATATCCTCTTTTTCTTCCTTCTCAGTGTTGGATTGGCAGAGGCTGGGAGGGTCCATGAATTTGATATCTGTGTGGTCTGGTAGGAGTGGAGTAAGTTATGTGGGTTTGATGCCTTAAGTTTTAGCTTTCATATTTTTTCACATGTTTTATTTATGCAGAATAGTGTGTAACTACTAGTAGTTACACACTACTGCCTTAGTGTGCAGCTCTGAACTTCATATAAAGTGTTAGAAAGTTCTCTCCACAGGGCAGTTAGATAAAACAATCCTTTCCCAGCCTGAGAACCAAGGACACCATTGCAGCTCCAGGCCCAAAAAGTGTAAACAACAGCAAATTGAGGAGAGCAATGTGGAAGAATGGGACTTCATAACCTGAAACTGTAGTTGGACAATTAACCCCCGTATGTAAATAGACCAAAACTTATAAAAGTGTGAAAACTTGTGACTGGGCGTCCATCTTGGGTGGAGCCACGGCCAGGCTCTTGTACTGGATACAAGGTGTATCCTTTGAAGGCCTTTTAATAAATACCTACTTTATTCCTTTAACTCTGTCTAGCCTCTGTTCCAGGTAGCCTCAGTAGGCATCAGTAGGTTTCTTTCTACTGGCAGCACCTACTTGAGAGGATAGTCATCCTAGAAAAATTATGTTCTTCAGCCTTGGAGATTTTCACCCCTTGTTTCCAAAAGCGATATTAAAATTAAAGACCCTTGAAGAGAAGCTATACTCTGGGAAAGCTGGAGGCTTCACAGATGGATGTCAGGAGGAAAGTATGTAGAGGAAAATATACAGCTTTTGTATAGGGGATATTTTAAAACCAGCACTGCTGACATCAAACAGCTACAAGAGTGTGGGTCACTTCTAATCAGACAAGAATGGAAGGGAACCAGTTCTCTGTTGTAGGAATGAAACTTCATCCCTTCTGATGTCTAAAATCTAAGTGTGTGGTTTCTAAGCGTTAGTTGTATGTAGTCTTTTATCCCAGCAGAGGCAGTGGAATAAGAAATGTACTCTGTTTATCCTGCTCAATGGATGGAGGCCAGTTCCTTCAGACAGTGATTAATATTCATTAAATAATGCTATGCAGATGCTACCAGGCGTGGCTAGCTTCAAATTTGTGCCTCAAGGCTAGATGTTCACTAATTTATTGTAAGTGTAAGATCATCCTGTTTAATGTGTGATGAATTTGTGTGGAACATCTGAAAGGAAAGAGCACCCAGGAAGCTGAGAGAGTTTTGTATGCAGTGCACACAATGTTTTCAGCAGCTCGGTGTTTCTGGAACTGTGCTGACAAGGGCACGACTGGGAATATCACTGAAAAGGAAAAACAACTGTGTTCATTCTAGCTCGCTTTGGAGAGCAGGGGAAGCATGCAGCCCATATAATCAAAGGATGGAGTTTGAAACGAGAGGAATATTGACTTGTAATTGTTTAATCTTGCACAAAGAGTAATGTCTTAATGTGGCCTTAATCCATAGTTTTTATGGACTGCTGTTTATTTATAAAGTATAACATCTCCATCAAAACCAAAGTCTTGCCAGTGTTGGCAGAATCAGCACCATCTGACTGGTTGGTTTTGGAATAATAATCTAGTTTAGCTGTCTTAATTGAACTCTGGGGAAAAATAGTCATGACATTGAAAAATCAATTAGATACCTGAGTAACAAAAACCACATTAGTGTTCAAATAAATATGGTTATTTGTATAGATAATGCATTGTAGTTAGAGAGTTTTTATGATGACAGTTGCTTTTAATTGACAGTTCTTAACTCTTGGAAAAAGCGGGGAAAATGGCATCAGAAGACATCACTAAGCTTGCGGAGTCACTTGCCAAAACCACAGTGGGTGGTGGACAGTTGAGCTTTAAAGGCCAGAGCCTTAAACTCAACACAGCTGAAGATGGTAAGAGAAAATACTCTTGTGCTTTGGAAGCATCTCCCTGAAGTTGTAAAATTTTATGGTAAATGTCCTGCTAATCCTGCATGGACAAGTTGTCATACCTGTGATGTAGAGGTCTGTCAGCTACAGCTGCTTCTGACAGGGACATTTCCTTCCCTTCTGGTACCCTGCTTTGACCTGGTGCCCTGGCAGTGCTGCAGCTGCTGTAACTGGGGCTTGGGTGCCTGGTTTGCAGTTGTTGTGTTCTTGGTGTTCTCTCTAAGTGCTTTTGACTATTACTGGGCATTAGAAGTCAGTGCTCCTTTTAAAAACAGTAATCAAGTGCATCACAGCTCTTGGAATAAGACATGCACAGGGGAAGAGGCTGATATGTTAGCCTGCTGCTTATGTTCACTTTCTGTCTTGTTTCTGTATGTGTGTTTCACAATAAGTCTTACAGTGGCTGCTAATGTAAATATCTGGAGAAAATATATATATATTAGATAAATACATATATTTATGTATTTATCTAACACATAAATATTATGTATTGTAATACATATAACACCAAGAAAAACAGCATGTTTTTCAGAGAGGTTGTTTGCTATAGTGCTTTTTTTTTGCTAATGCCAAAGGTGGAACTTTTTTATAGTTTTTTGTATAGTTCAAAGGCACTGAACTATGGTGAAAGGCTTTGGAGCTTGGGAACAATAGCAGGTGCCCATTGGCAGGAGAGACTGCAGCTTGCTCATTTGCCTTGCATAGGATTACTGTAGAGCTAAATTGTTCCACCTTTACATGTTTGCTAAACTGACATTACTTCTGCCAGTCAGTGGGAACTTTTTCCTGTTCATGTGACACCAATTCCCATCAACTTTTAACTTAGTCTCTGTACCTCTCCAGGGGCATGCACTCTAGCTTTTAAGCCATGTGCTGAATAGCTGAGGAATTTCATTTGGGAAGTAAAGAAAGTTACTTTTGCAAATAGGAGGGTGGCTATGAGACTAGAACAAGAAAAAATTATGAGAAGGCAGTGTAGGGAATGGAGAGTGTTCTTTCTGGTGACCTGACACTTCAGCTCTGTTCCCATTGCTGTTTCAGGTGTTGTTCTAGCTGTTTTTGCTAGAATTTGAACAAGTATTACTGGATCTCAGAAGGTTACTGTGGTAACCAAGACAATGGTTAAAAGACCAACTAGATTATCTGCTTCTTGCAGCTGAAGAAGTGATCAAGCAAATTATGGAGTTTGATGGCCTGGAAGCCTTGCGCCTGGAAGGCAACACAGTGGGTGTGGAGGCAGCGAAGGTTATTGCCAAAGCCTTGGAGAAGAAAAGTGAGCTCAAGGTGAGATTCTTAAGTGGGGAGTAGTTAAGGGGAAGGAATAATGTGGAAATACTGAAGGCCTGTCTAGGCTCTTCCTGCTGAAACCTGCCTTGAGTTACCCCTGAAGCTTGCTTGGTGGGTCTTCCAGGAGGAAGAGCAATCTTATGAAAACACAGCGTAACTTGGAGACTTTGGGGTAATGGGAACACCTTCTGCATTCCTAACTTCCTGTTTAGAAGGCTTCCAATCTTAAACCTGGGAAGCTGTGTGAGGAGCAGCCCCTATTGATGGCAGCATCTGTAAACCAAGAGCCATGGCAACAAAATACTAAGTTCAAATGAAGTTCTCTGAAAAGCAAGTTGAATCTTCTGGAGAGTAAAGTCTTCAGAGAATGTCTGGGTAGGGAGGAAATAATGGAGGAAATGCAACAGGAGGTTCATCTTTGCTCAAGCTATGTTTTCCTACTATTGTTCAAGCCTAATATTAAGGGGATGCTGTACTACTAGAGACACTACACTGTCCCTTGAAGGAGAGTGGTATGAGACATTGATATGCATTAATCACCCAAGTGTGGCTTTTCAAGTAAGTTCAGGTTGTTGTGCTTCATACCTTAGTAAAATCTGCATTGCTAATGTATTATTCTGTTTCCTGTTGGTTTTTTTGGTGGTAATTTTTTCAGCAGAAAATAATTCAAGCTTGAACACAAGCAAGAATTCTTGTCTAATGTTTGCAGTGTGAATTTCAGTTACTTCGTCCTTGCAAGTGAAGTGATTGTAACACTGGTTCTTGCAGCTCTTTAGTGCAATCAAATGACAACCCAAGGGATGGGAGACAGCATTAAGCTGTCTCCAGTGATGTAAAGCAGCTTGTATGTGTAAATGTTTATTACTGCTGAGTTGACCTAAATATTTTAGTGGGTTTTATCTGTATGCTTATTTTAGAGGTGTCATTGGAGTGACATGTTCACAGGAAGGCTAAGGTCTGAGATCCCTCCTGCTTTGGTAAGTAAAAACTAGATCTGAAACTTGACTAATATAACCTCTTTTCTCACCTGTCATGCTTTTTGTGAGAGTCTGTATTTTGGTACAGAGCTGATTCTTCTGTGCTGTTAGCACTAAATGTCTCAGAATAGGTGAGTGGTTCTCTTTAGCTCTTCCTGTAGGAGATGGGGAGGAGTCGATTAAAGGTTAAATGTGATTCCATGCTGGTGAAGGAGCTTTTCACCGGGAAAAACCATCTTCATGACCCAGCGGATAAACTGAGGGCTAAGCTTTATAAATAAATCATATGGCTGTGTCTTCTAAGATCATTACAGAACTCCTTGAGTCCTGTGAAGCCAGAACATAAACTCAGCATTGATGAAAACAGTATTTCTTTCAGCAGTGTCGAGCAGGAAATTCACTTTGAAAAGTATTTGACCTAAAGGGATGGGATAGTGTTTTGGTAACTGCTTTATGATTATCTTTAGCTTAATTTGTGCAACTTCCTCTCTGGATTTAGCAGTAAAGTTTTATTTCCCCATGCAGCTTTGCAGAATGTCTTCAAAGTGCAAATTTTTTTGCAGCATCACTGTCATACCTAGCCACTGCAGTGATGCTGTCACTAAAAGTTAATCCATTCCCTCCCACCCACTGCCATCTGTTTCCTTACAGATCTCTTTGGGGGATGCGCTCATCGCTGCTGGAGCCCAGCTGGTGGAGTTGGACCTGAGTGACAATGCCTTTGGGCCAGACGGTGTGCGTGGCTTTGAGGCTCTGCTGAAGAGCCCTGCATGCTACACTCTGCAGGAGCTCAAACTCAATAACTGTGGCATGGGCATTGGTGGTGGCAAGGTAAGGGTTATTTCCTCTTTGGGAATGAAGCTGGAAGCAGTCTTTGGTGATTGCTAACTCCCCTGCATAAGGCAACTACAAGTGCACCAGGTTGTTCAAGCTTGATCTAGTCAGGTTTTGAATATGGAGACTTCACAAGCTCTGTGAATAGCCTCTCCCAGTGTTGAACAACCCTCACAGTAAAAAAGGAGTTTCTGTTATGATGGTGTTTTCTCTGCACTTTGTGTGCAGTTGTCTGACTCTGCCTTCTTTATAGTACCTTTTCCCCTCATCTTGTTGTTCTGGCTGTTTTTACACATGGATAAAATCTCCTCCAGAGCCTTTTCTTCTCCAGCCTTAATGATCTTGGTGGTCAGTATTATCCTAGTGAGTAAAATTCTCTAGTTCTTCAATTGTCCTCATGACTCTTTGCTGGACTCGCCCCAGTAAATCCATGTAGGAGCCTGGTATTGGACACTGTACTTGATGCATTTCACAGGGCTAAGTAGAGGAGGATCTGACCTTCTGTGAGTGCCTTTTCCCAAGGCAAGCCAGTAGAATTCCTTTGGTTCAAGTGTGTATTGGTAGCTCATGGTCAACTTTCTAGCCATATATGCTTGCTGATGAGAAGCAAAATGTTCTTGATGGCTCAGTGAGTTTTAGTGTTGCAAAATTATCAGTTCTTGCTTCAGACCAGTATGCAAGTGTTACAGGTAGAGACAGTTTTATTTTATACCCTGTTGCAGAAATAGGTTTCAGTGATGCCCAAAGTATTTCTCAAAAGGTGAATCTACAAAACAGTAGGATTCTTGTAGAGTGATATGCAGGGAGAGTATAAGCTACTTGTTTTATCTTTAGATATTGGCAGCTGCTCTGAAAGAGTGTCACAGGAAATCAAGTGCCCAGGGCAAGCCTCTGGCTTTAAAAATATTTGTGGCTGGCAGAAATCGTCTGGAGAATGATGGTGCCACTGCCCTGGCTGAAGCCTTCGGGGTGAGTATCAAACCAGAGCTGCTTTGACAGCAAATTGGAGCAAGGTATGATTCAGCGCTAGTGTTAAAGATGATGCTCACAGTTTCTCTCAGCTTGGAGGCAGGAGCTGGTGGTCTGTTCACTGAAGTCACGATGTTTCTTGCTGCTGAAACTGAAGTCTTCAACAAGTGGAATTAGAGTTACTGATGGAGTGGTTTTGTGACCTGAATTTCCAAACACACAGCTAACAGCTGAGTAAAGTAGTTACCTGCAGGAGAAACAGTCATCTCCTGAGTAATTTAATAGTCCTATTCCTTTTCCTCTCTCTATGCTAATGGTTGTTGACTGGCCCTGGGGTGGGTATCCCAGCTTGTTCTCTTGAGTGCTGCTTTGCTCAGTCATCTGGCAAAAGCAGTCTGGTGTTTATTAGGATTGTCTGGCCAGAGCTTGAAGTGTTGCCTGGCTTTCTCTAGCTGTCACTGGTCCACTTGTACTTCTGTGGGAGGAAGACAATTCACTGTGATTGGGGCCACCTAATTCCCTCTTCATACCTCAGTTGTTGCTTGAAGTGACTTCTGAATTATAGTGCATATTGTCAGGTACGTTGACAATATTGCAGCTTACAGGTTGACTTTTTTTGTCAAGAACTTCCTAGATGTGATTTTGATCAGCAATCATGGCAGAAATAAGACTTTTTAAATACTAGCGTTGTATAACAATGTGATTTGTGGAGAATCAAGATTGAATGGCACTACCAAAATGGGGTTAATTACTGTGTTGTGACATGCAATTTAGCCCATAAACAATATTTTGTACTAGGTTTTCACATGTTTGCTTCTGTGGTCAAGGCAAAATGCAGATTTTAATTAGAAAATTAAAGTGATGTTGCGTGGTCTAGTTCAATGTTCTTGAACCACAGGTGAAGAGCTCAAGTTATTTAGAGTAGGCATATAGGACAGTGATACTTGTCTCTTTGAATCAGGGCTTTGTATTTATCTGACAAGTGCCATGTGTCTGTGATTTCACTTAGGTTTGTGACAGAATTGCTAGTAAATAATTCACTGTAGAAGAACCAGTGGAGTTTTGACACTCAAAACAATTTTAAATAAATCCTAAGAGTGGGGCAGTATACTCTTGAGCTGAAGTATGCTTTCTAAAAGCTTTTTTTGTCTACATCCTTTCCCAGCTCATTGGAACTCTAGAAGAGGTCCATATGCCACAGAATGGAATTAACCATCCTGGCATAACAGCACTGGCACAGGCCTTTGCTATCAACCCACTGCTTAAGGTTATAAACTTGAATGACAACACCTTCACAGAGAAAGGAGCTGTGGCCATGGCAGAGGTGAGTTGTTTTAAGCAGTTGATTTGGGTTTTGTCTCAAGTCTGGTTGGCATTAGCACCTTTGGGTTGGTGGAACCATGTCATGTTGCAATGGGAAAGATGACATTCCAGAAGTAATAGGGTGTTCACTTACTTGCATGTCCACTTTCAAATCTCTGCTGTCTTGCTCTGCAGACTCTGAAGGCACTTCGTCAGATTGAAGTGATCAACTTTGGGGACTGCCTGGTGCGTTCCAAGGGTGCTGTTGCTATTGCTGATGCTGTTAAAGAAGGCCTTCATAAGTTAAAGGTATTGTCTGCTTGCTGTTCAGCTATTTTGAAAAATGTCAGGTTTTCCATTTAATGGTTTTCTGTTCATTCTCCTACCACTACTGATTAAGATAGGATTCAGTCCCATGCAGGCTCTGTGCTCACAAAGGCCAAGCAACAAGCTGTGCTATAGATCAGTGGCATCCCACCATCCAGCAAAGGCTGTGCTATGTGCAGGTGTACCAATGATGTGTTTAGTCTTTGCTTGATGTTTTTGCAGCTGTTGGCTCAACTCAGCAAGTGCTACTCAAGAAACCTGGTAATGGGAGTACCTGCTATTAGAACTTCCCAGAGCTTCAAGAGTGGGGACTGACATGTAGGGGACTTTATGAACAGCTTGTCTCTTCAGCATTTCATAGCTCATACAGTTAATACTTTTTATTTATTAAAGCATCAATCAAGGCTCCAAGTATTTTTAGTTTTTTGGTGATACTGTAGCCTCCTAATCAGTATTTGCACAGGACTTGAATCTGACAACATTCTGGATAGGCTGAAGTCAAATTAATAGCATAAGCAAACTAGGATCTTTAGAAGCACCTGCCATGAGTCATAACTACCCTGAGACAGATGCTGAACATGTGATTCCTAATCTTGCAGTCAAAGACAAAAATTAACCTAATATCTATTTGTGTGTATGAATGTGGTACAGAAAGAAGTAGATTCTTTGTGGTGTGTGATCCCTTGCTTGGGCTTCTGCTGGTTCTACTGGAACTTGTCTGAATCTCCCAAGCAAACTTAGGTAATGGGGTATTGAGTTGAATAGACAGAAGTTAGATAGTTTTTTTCCAGAGCAGAAATGGTTAAAGGAAGGTAGCATGAAGCAATTGCAGCTGATTCATTCTGTTCAAGGACTGCTTCTCTTTTGCTGTTAATATTCAATCCCTTCTCAGGAAGGGATTGATTGAGCACAATGTGGAATGATGGGGGATGGTGTCTGGCTGTTGAATTACTTTACTCTTACTAGTCCACGTGGTTTCTGTTGGCTGGGTCTGTCAGAAGTAGTACCACTCATGGCTTTTTTTTTTTAAGGCCTTAACTTGCAGTTGAAGTGTCAAAGGAAATGTGCAATCTGTTTAGTACAGTAGCTGCCCTTCTTCTGTTAGACTTACTGGAGTGTGAGTTTTGGAGTGCTCTTGAGACCCTTGATAAGTGAAGGTCTCCAGTCAGCTGACTGCTAAGGACTGAAATGTCTGCTGCTTTTTAGGTGAGCAGTGATTTGTAGGTATTTTAAAATTGTCACCTTTAATAGTGCTGCTCTTAACCACTAGTATGCTTCAAAATTCCTGTTTCAAGTATATGAGGAGAAGTATGTCAGGCTTTATTTTCAATTAATAACTTTTTGTTTCCTGGGTGCCTCTTCAAATGAGAGTCTTTCCACTTGGGAGGACATGAAATTTATGGGTACTACAGATGTTAATAGGAATTCTGCAGACAAAATGTTCTTCTGCACTTTTAGGAATTGAATTTGTCTTTTTGTGAGATCAAACGAGATGCTGCTCTGACTGTTGCTGAAGCTATTGAAGATAAGGCAGAGTTGGAGAAGTTAGATCTCAATGGTATGTAAGTTTGCTAGATCACAATATGTATAGTTTGATTACAATGAGAAACCACTAAGGAAGAATGTTAGCAGAGCCATATATTCTGTTATTGCAATTGTCAGCATATAAAAAACAGTACTCTGTAGCTGAGCTGGCATGACCTTGGGACAGGAAATGGTTAGACCCTGAAAATTTTCTTAAACCATGAACTGGGTTAATTGGTAAGCATTTTTGGTACACCTGATAAGATGGAAAGATTAAGCTGATATCTATACCTGTTTTCAGTAAAGCTCTTAATTATTCAGTGCTAGCTCAGATACTTCATACTTGTAAACAAAAATCTTTGTGTGCAACTCTGCAGAAGAATGTGAGGACTTTGACTTTTGTTGGCTTTTGTTGTTCACACCTTGAGTCACTGCATTTCACTGGTGCCATGCTGTGTGTCCTTGTTTTAGAATCACTAAGAACAAGAGCTGTTTAGAGAAATAACAGGAAGTCTTTGGACTCCGAAGCATTAGGGAACTTTCATCTCCAACCATTGTGTAATGCTGCTGAAATTTGTGTAACAGTTGTTTGATTCTGCCTGATAAGTGCAGTTTGTGTTGCTGCCTCTAAGATGTTGTGCAGAAATGGCATGTAACTGTTTGATTTCAGAAACAAGAGATAGACAAGGGTATACAGCTAAGTCCTCAAGAACAAACTTGTGTGCATCTGTCAAGTCCGCTCCCTTTCCTCTATCAACCTAGGTAACTGTCTGGGAGAAGAGGTGTGTGAGCAACTCCATGAGATCCTTGAAGGCTTCAATATGGCATCGGTGCTGGGATCTTTGAGGTAGGCATGGTACCAGAGTTTTAATCAGAAGTTTTATGACAATTTTCAGTAAATACTTTCATTGACCTGTCTCATTTTAAAATAAGAACTTTCATTGCTGGCGACTGTTGATCTGAGTGTGGAGCGCAGCCAAGGATATGTCTTAAACTTGTCTTGTTTTCATTGATGGACTTACCTTAGCATAAATAACTGATTGTTTGCTGATCTTTTCTTGCTGTTCTCAGCTGAGTGACTGATGTCTGAGTGTCCTCTTGCTATGCTGTAGGACTTGAGGAGAGGCTACTCTTTTGTTCTTGAAAAGTTTTGAGTTCTAGTGTACAGGAACTCCAGGTGTGTAATTAATGGAATGCTAAACATTCTAACCTTAGTGATGACGAAGGGGAGGATGACGATGAGGAGGAGGAGGAAGATGAGGAGGAGGAAGAGGAGGAGGAACAGCAACAGCTGAAGGAGAGAGGAGCAGAAGAACAGGAGTCACTGACTCCTAAGAAGATAATTGATTCACAGGTCAGCTTACTGCCAGATGGATTTTGGTTTCATCAGCTGGAGAAGAGTGAAGGAGGAAATGAGATTCTGGAGTCTGAACTTGAAATGCTGACAGGCAGTCACATTCCTGCATGGGCTGGTGCTGTTGTGCCAGGGAGATAAAATGAATTCAGGAAATAAAATTGATTAGTTGAAACATGTGTTTTGTTGAAGTGTGCATGTTGTACACATCCGTGGATGGAAAGGCTGAGTAGTGGTTGTAGCAACACATGGGTAGCAAAAGTCTTCCATGTTCAGAAAGTGATGGGGACCTTGTATGTGCAGTGCCATGGCCTTGTGCTAGCATATCCTGGCCATTCCAGCTCTGGGCTTAGGTCAGCCTCAGGCTGTTTTCAAACAGAACAGATTCTGGCCTGGTATAGCTATGCACTGAGCTGTCCCATCTGCTTTTGCTGAACCAATTTATTTACTTCCAAGAATAAACTTGAGATGGATTCCACCTGTTCCAGGCTTCAACTCCAGTGCCATCTCCTCCTGTGGACGTTGCCACATTCCTTGCTTTCCCATCACCAGAGAAGCTGCTGCGACTAGGACCAAAGTGCTCTGTGCTGATAGCTCAACAGGTAGGTTAGCTGGTGCTTGTCTGGGCTTGATTTTTCTCTCAAAATTGTTTGATTACCGGAGGTGATAACTTGACCTAGATGTGTATCTTTTCTCCAGTGACCCCAAAGAACCTTATGGAAGCAGATGATGCAACTAATGTTTAAACTGACATCAGAGCTTCTACATAAAGTAATTGTATTTGTGTTGCTTGTGCCTTGTGATATGGTGAAGGCAAAGCTGATGTCAGTCAGCTGAAGAGTAATTCTTTCCATGGCCCTAACAGAGACCTATGTTGTGTAGCTGTCTAGCAGTTAACTGATCTCTATTTTTTTTTTCCTCTTTCAGACAGATACATCTGATGTAGAGAAAGTAGTTGCAACCCTCCTAAGAATATCTTCAGTCTTCAAAGATGAGGCCCCAGTGAAAACAGCAGTGCATGAAACAACAGGTGACTGGGCCTTTCTTCACTTTGTGATATGACCTGGTTCAGTGCCACAGACACCTCTGCAATGTGGGACAAGGCCCCTGTGGGCCAAACCATTAGGCCTTTTTGTCCCTGGCCGATAAAGTGCCAAGCTGTGCCTTGCTGTTGTTTGGAGTGGAAGATTCATTCTGAACCTGGCATATTTTGTGCTGCCAAAGCCTTCCTCTGTTGTAGCTGCTGTTGCAGTGGCCTGATGCTGCCCCTACTGTATCTCCTTGATGGGCTGGGCTGTCCATAGCCAGTAGTTCTGTGTTTTAAGGTCAATTACCTTTCCAAGGCTGTTTGTTTAATAAGCATTTTGCAGGAAGTAGGCTCCATAGTATAGTGTTACAAGATTGTAAAGAGAGACCTCCTAGTTGTCTCTTATGTTTAATTTCAGGAAGCAGAGGTTTCCAACATGGGGCAAGACACAGAAACCAATGTTCAAATGAGGGACCATTTCCCCACACTATATTGGAGTAGTAGTTTGAGTTAGGTCTGATTAGTGCGTGGGCTACTAGTATATCCCTTCATGGTTTGTTTTGAAAATAGGAATTTCCAAATAATCTTGGGCATCTGACCACTACCTTCCATCTTTTTCAAACCCCCCAGCAGTTCAATTCTCCCACACATGAGGTACCCATGATTATTGTGCAAAAGAATTGGGTCAATTATTTTGAAGACCACTTAAGGTGGTGTACTGTGCATTTCCCTAGTTTGGAGTTCATAGATGTGTTGAAACTGTTGTTCTACAAACAGTAACACAACCACTCTCTGCAGTTGGATATGGGTCAAATCAGTGAAAAATAGTCAGTTGGCACCTCACTGAGTTAATGCACCTTGGCTCCTACCCATTATGAGTTGTCTCCAGTGGAAATGGAACAAAGGATATTACTGTTGTGCCAAGTGTGTTGTGTACATTTTTATCTTTATTCCTGCTTCTTCAGGAAAGGTAGAATCTGACAATTACTTTCCTTCCATAAGAGTAGCCATAAGCTGACAGTGAGGGCCCTGGTTAGTGTCTGGCACTGTTCTACAGCCATTTGAGTGAATTCTTCCTATTCTAAGAAAACAGAATTGTAAGAGGTCAAAAATTGGTTGCCTTGCCACCTTGTACGTGAGAGGTTAAAGCTCTGGTTTACCCATTGTTTGTGACATAGTATTGGTCCTGAGTGAGCCCAGAAAACAGCTGAACAAACTTTCTCATTGTGTTCTCTCGTTCTTTGTGGTTTCAAATGAAAGGTGAATTGTTGCTGGCCTTTATGAAGTCAAGGCTCTACCTCTTGGTACTCTAGCTCATCTGCTCATGTTTATATGCATGTATACACATAGCATGCGTGCTCAAATGCACTGAGCAGAGCATCTGGTGGTGCATAGGACTGGGGTGTATTGCATCTGAAACTTGGCAGTGTGGGAGTTCTCGTATGGGCTTTGTGTGTTTTGGTGGATTTTTTTAAAATTTGTGGTTTTTTTCTCCTTTATATCTAAGGGCTTTTGCCTGTCTTAATGTTTCAGAGCTTATAGGTACAGAGACAAATGAAATCTCAACAGATACTGTATCACAAAACTGATTTAACAGCTGAATTTCTATATCATCCATTTTAATCTTAAAATCCATAAATGTCCTTTTTCTGTATTGCTTAAACTAATGTGATCATCTCTTTTTTAGATGCCTTGATGAAAAAAGCCTTCAGTTCTGCCACATTTAATTCAGATGCATTCATCTCAAACCTCTTGGTCCACATGGGACTACTTAAGGTGAGGAAGCAGGAAAGAGTTAAGCCATGGTCTGTTTAGGCTGTTGAAGGCCAGACTGGCAGGGTTTTTGGTAATTATGTTGCCATGGAAGCAGCTGGGTGCCTTTGCATGCCTGATGCCCAGGGACAATGAAAAGTCTGCAGGTCCAGCAGAAACTGCAAATTGCAAGGTTGCATTAGGATGAAGGATGTGTCACCTTTTTGTACATCTCCTGCTTAATGTGCTCTGCATTCCCTGAAGGTAGGGAGGCTCAGGTAGGGCAATAATGCTGCTGCTGGACTGTGATGTGTGTAAAAGCCATGTCAACGTTATTAGTTATTGGGGTCATTTAGGACATTTCTTGAGAGCATGTCTGAAAAATGTGTATCAGCTACTTATGCCAGATCAATGGCATTCAACATCATGCTTTGGAGACTCTTTGCCAAATGCTAGTGTTTAGTAATTAGTTGCAAGGAATAAACTTTTTGTGAGAAGATGGAGGGTCAGTAGGAAGCCTGTGATTTTTCATAGAATTAGTACCTTTATTTTCACTGAGGTGACTGGAGAGGTTCTGTCTGCAAAACCTTAAACACCTTTGCCTGCTTGTGCTACAATTGTTAGTGTTTCTCACTGCCTCAAGACCTGGAAGCTGAGAATATAAACTTGGACTAAGACAATTCTAAACTACGGAAAAGCCATAATCTGTTATAGCAGCCTGCTATTAAGCAGGTTTATGAATGTCCTTCTGGTAATACCCAGCTTGGTGTCCACACCCTTGTTGACATGCATGGATACGACTTAACTTCCTAAAAATCATTTTAGCCTCTCCCTGTACTTATTGTATACTGGACCAGCACTGAGCTTCCCACTTCTCAGAAAGGTCAATGGCACCCAAGGTGGCATTTGGTTCTGCAGAATGCCTGTTTTGAGGACTCCCACCTACCTCTTGCCCATATGGAAAATAGCAATATGCATGAGGCACAAAGCACAAACCTGTGCTCCTGAAGAATTCTTTCAGGCCAGGAATTAGCACTGATGATAAAGCCCTGGAGGATCAGCCTGCTGATTGTCATCTCTGATGTGCCTAATTCATCACCAGTCCCCTGCATGTGGAGAAGGGCATACTCCATTTTCAGTCCTATGTAGCTGGAAGCTGTGAGCAACAGATATTCCTAAAACTGCAAACTCCAAGGTCATACAGCAGGAACACAGGCCTATGTCCTGTCTGCAGAATGAGGAGTTTTGTTGAAATGCCAGTAGAGAAATAAATGAAAACAATGTAAGAGTTGGGACACGTAGGGCAGCATCACATTAGGAATAAGAATAACTTACGCATCATGTGAGCAAGGGGATGGCTGTTGGCTTTATCTTGTACATAACTGAGAGACCAGTTCTGGGAACACTGCATCAGGTTCTGGAGGGAGCCTGTCAAAGAGCTGGAGGTGGTATAAAAATGAGCTACAGAATAATACAATAAAAGTTAAGGCAACTGGATTCTTTATGGACTGAAGTCTGGTGAAACTCCTTAGGAGAACACTTTGACACAAAGCCTCTGAGAAGATTTGGCTATTTCACTTGCAGGTTCACTACTTCCCTTTTCCTGTTAGTACTACTGTCAGTTGATAGGTACTAGAATATTCTTGATATATTATTTCAGGTGCTAGGAGGCTATGGAATTGGCTACCTTTGTCTTGTACTTAATCTAGCTTTCTCTGCTGCAGTGTGTGGGAGCACTTTATTCAGCAGAAATTTCCTTGTCTGTGAATTACAGTGGGTTAAGTCAAATCTCAATTGTCTGATGTCTGATTTCTTGTCCATTTCTCAGAGTGAAGAGAAGATCAAAACTGTACCAAGCCTCTATGGTATTCTTATGACTTTGAACCATATGGTCCAGCAGGATTATTTCCCTAAATCCCTGGCCCCAGTTCTCTCAGCTTTTGTTACAAAGTGAGTATTGTATTTGCCATGCAGTCTTCTCTGTGGGAGCTTGTGAAACTACGAGGGTTAGTAGCTACATGTAAGCCCGCTAAATGTCTGTTCTGAAATTGAGATTTAATAGTTTAATGGGCCTCTATTTTATCTTGTTTACTGCAGTATGTGAGGTTCAGAGTTAAAAAGAATCCTGAAGAGGGAAAAGTGGGAAGTTGTGTTTGCAAGGAAGTTGCTCTGAAGGAGAGACTGCTAATGCCTCTCACAGAAGAGCTGTTTTGAGCTTAAGGAAACCTGCTGGGTTTCTGGCCACTGCATGAGTGAACTGGGGGTGCACTGGATCTAACTATGCCCTCCAAGTCATCCTTCAGAGTTAAGAGGGTCAGCAGAGCTCTGCCAGAGTTGTCATGCTGTGTGACACTGTACACCAGCAGATGAAAACTGCAAAACACAGACTGAATTTGTTTTTAAATGGAGCTTCCTACTGTGACAGCAACAAAGTTAGTGATTTTTCTGGGAACTAAATGAGGAGCATAAGTACTGAAGAAGCTGCTTTTACTGACTGCCCATACTGAATGTTGTTACCTCTGCAATAGGTATAGAACCACCCCCTGCCCCTAGCAACTTTAGCTTTTTTAAATTGCTATGGAAATAATATCTCTCCTGAATTAAATCAGTGCCAACTTCAGCATTGATGAGATTTATGGGAAAAAACCCACCAAATAGATTTGCAATAGGACTGCATACTACTGTTCAACAGTCAGAGGAGAAAGTCTGAAAATATCACTTCAGTTGAAACAGCAGGGGCCTGACATCTGTTTGGAGCTTACTGGCTGGCTCAGCATGGACCATGTGCCATGTAGGGTGACAGCAGCTTTTTAGCAGCTTCCAGAATGAGGCTTAAGCCTTCCTAAATTTTGTGGTATATGAATTATCAGCAGCTGCTTAGGATCTCTTGCTGGTGAAAGGTGGAGGCATCAGGTAGTTGTGGTCAGTATGAAACATGGACAGTAGGAGTGCAGTCAAATATTGGTAGTCTGTCTTGGTTCTACTGGGCTTGGAAGCTGGCCAGTTCTGATAAGGGAAAAGAATTTTCCCAAGCATTGGTGTGGCTGAAGGTGTCAAAACTGATATGTAGCAGTGGTTTGTGTCCATAAACACCAACCATGCTAAGGTCAGTTTTGGAAAATAAAGCATCCTGTTTACACATGTGCAAATGCTAACTGGAGGCCCTTCTTGTGGAATACTTTGCCTGCTGCCTCCTCTCTTTGTGTTGATCAGGTTAAGGCACTTACAAGCCAGTGACCATGTGCTTTACCAACTGAACAAATATACCTCCAACTCAATCATTATAGGTTTAAGCAAGAAGTACCAGGACTTGCCATGTGAAGTTACCCAGACATATCACTGAATTTCTGCTGTTTCCTACACTGCTGCCTTGTTCTTGCTTGTTGATCAAGCCCCAGCCCTCAAAATGGAATTTAAATTGCTGGAAGCTAAGAATACAGAAGAAACTTTGGTTCAGGGCATTTGACTGTCATAATTGTACGTCAGGTAGCAGTGCCCCAAGTAGCCTCTTAATTCTAAGTGTCCTAACAAATTTTCTTCAGAAAAGACACTTGTCTCCCTTCTTCCTGTACATGTGCATGCAGACTTTTCCCAGTAAATGTTTTTAAGCTGTGGCTGATGCTTAATGTGACAAAATAGAGTGAAATTTTGGTCTTCATGAATTCATCAACAAAAGCTCCATTGAATCCAGAGCCAGCATTTCACTAAACGAGCAAGAGGGGAGAGTCTCCTGATGGAAGTATGAAACTGTGTTCATAGGTTCTGTAGGAGCTGAGAGCCTTTCTTAGTGGAAGGCAGATCTTCCTGCCTTCCTGTGGTATGTACCAGTGCTAATGCTAAGCCTCCACTGCCCCTGGTGCTATGAAATGCTTAGAGCTGAAGCTTTGTGCTTTACAAACTTGTTGCAAGCTGTGATTTCATAGGGAAACTTTTGTCCTGTGCTGCATAATGAAGTTCACACTAGATACAAGTAATCTGTTATATGAACATAGGTATTTCTTACAATGCTTTCCCTTATGGGAACAAGGACAACAGCTCTTAAATCTGTGTGTGGGTAAATGTAAACAGTTCAAGAACCCCACAGTCCAGTTAAAACAGCCTGTTCTGGTTTAACCCCAGCTGCCACCAAAGCCCCCCACAGCCAGTTACTCTCAACCCAGTGGGGATGGGGAAGAGAAGAGGAAGATTTAAACTGAGCAAACTTGGGTGTTGATGTGAAGATGAGTTAATAGATAAATCAAAAGCTGCAGCTGCAAGCAAAGCAAAACAAGTAATTAATTTACCACTTCCACCATCTCCAGGAAAGCTCCATCATAGCTAGCTTCTTCCTTCTGCTTTATCTGATAAGCATGATGCCACATGCTATGGACTATCTCTTTGGCTTCTTGTGCACACCTGGCCTACTTGCTGGTGGGGTGGGATGAGAAACAAAATGCCTTGATGTTGTGTGAGGCCTGCTCAGCAGTAACTGAAATATCTCTGTGTTAGCAGCACTGCTTCCAGCACAAATCCAAAACACAGCCCCTCCTGTGAAGAAAATTATCCCAGCCAAAACCAACACACAGCTTCTCAATTAACCTCTATCCCTTGTCTTGGAATTCAGTCAGAGTAAAATAGCAGTCCTGAAGTTAAACCTCTTCCTGGTTAACCTAGTACTATTCAGAACTCATCTGGCCTCTGTTTTTGCAACAAATCTAATTCCACTCTATCAAACCTATGATTCCTTCACTTGCAGAAAACTGGTATGCATTTTTGTGGTGTTTTCTATTTTTTTCCTCCTTTTGGTTTGCAGTTAGCTGTTTTGTTAGCTTTTAGAGCTATAAAGTTCTTGTAGCTGCCTAGGCCAGAGCTCTGCTGTCTTTCACCGCAAGGGGGCTGCTGGAACAGGCACTTACCTCCTTCCTTTTTTGACAATTTGTTGTTGTAGGCCGTGTTCTCTATTCAATAATAATTACAGAATTATGAATACAGACTGTAAACAGCATCCATCTTTCCCTGCTTGCTGTCAAGCCTTATTTGGGTTTTTTGGATACAAGAGGATGCTGTGAATCCACTTGTGCTTTTCCATAGTTTTTTAGGTGGAAACACTGAAAGTATGTGGATGTCTGCATGCCCACTTGTGACTTGCTGGAGGTGGTGGGGTTTCTGTTTGGTTGGTTTGTTGTTTGTTGGGTTTTTTTTATGTTGCTCTTTGCTGTTGAATTGCATCACATCACTGGTCTCTTCCAACAGTCTCTAATACAGAGTAGCAGGCAGGTAACTCCACAGCAGATAAGGAGGATTTTATTGCTAGAGGGGGCTTAGTGTCGGGAGAGGGGGTTGGGGGATCTCGTCTGTGATCAACATTAGTGGTCTATGTTCTCTACTTCCAAAAATGGCCAGCTGCCTGGATGGAACCAGCTCCCTCATTGCAAACAGGGCTGGGTTTTCCAAAGATAAGGGCTGAAATCAGCCCAGCCACTTTGACGATAAACCCTAAGCTGTAATTCTGTGACACTGTGTTCAGTATGAGGCATTGAATGGCTCTTGGGGGGAGTTAAAAGGGGTAAGTCTTCTGCGAGATGTGTTTCTATTAAACAGCAGCAGCCATGGAGTGATGTACCAAACAACCTCTGCAGCTATTGGTTGTGTTCTGTACACCTGGAGGAGAACTCCTTGCTCCTTCCTAGATATTCCATTCTTTATTTCAGCTCACCTTTTTTCCCAAATTGAGTAGGCTTCACAGCTGTTCATTGTTAAAGGTTATTTTGCTGCAGTGAGGTGGGAGAGAGGTAAAATTAATGATTTTTATTCTCAGAACAGTGAAAAACATTGGATTAAAATTCTTTGGAGGCAATTCCCTAATGGTTGGATTGAGACTGGTGAAAGTTTCAGTGATGCTGAGCCAGCAATTAGCCTGCAGAAACAGAAATACATGTTACTGGGAGGAGATCGAAACATTACAGAAATTTAGCCTCATGTTAACCCTGCTGTGAGTGTATTTTGATGGTTTCATTTCAGGGAGCAGATTATTCTGTGTAAATCTGACTTAGCTGTTGCAACCTCTGTCCTGGGCCCTTTCAGGTGATGTTCTGCATGTTCTGTGGGCTGTTTGTAAGGCACCCTTAAAGGTGGCCCTGTTGCATTTTCCCAACCTAGAAATGAAACTCGAGAATTTTAGTAAGGAGGTAATATAAAAGGGGATCTTTATTTGAAGGCCTCCAGAGGCAGTTATGGAAAGATGTCCACAAAAGCCCACTCCTCCAGGGGTGAGGACATTTTATAGGTTTTAGAAAAGTAGCATAATTGATAAGAAGCATCAATTGGGAGGACAAGTGGTGATGCAATTCCCCCACAGGTAAAGCCCCTTCTCCGGAGCCTTCCCCTTCAGTGCTCATTGTACTTTGTCCATGAAAATGTGTCTTGAAGCTATATTCTTGTTCTTGGCATTGGTTCCCAAGAAGAACCAAGGTAGTACAGAGCCTTATACATCCCAGGGCTTGGAGCTCTGGAATTTTTGTCTTTCTGCTTAAGGAAAGGACATGGAAAAGTACTAGGAAAACTAATCCCTAATACAACAGACTACAGAGCTGCAAATACATGTGTGAAGAATACAGAGAGCATATAAAAGAAAAAAAGACAAAACCTAAACAGTATCAGCCCAGAAAAGCCAATCAGGTGTTATGTGACCTCAGGGAAGAATAACAGGAGGTTATGCTGCCTCTTTAAAAGACTTTAAAAGTCCTGAGACTGAAGTCATCATTTGGTTATAGATAGCAGATATAGAAAAGATTTGGGTGCTCACAGGATCATCTCCTGTGTTTTGGGGCTCTAAACAGTGAAATTTATGGAAAAATCCATTGCCAGAAGAGAGGGAAGGAGGTTTCCACCTCCATCATTCTACCCAAAATGAGACACTGGGCTGCAGATATAAAACTCAGTAACAGATTGTTTATAGTTATGGAAATAAATGTTCTGATTCTTGGCCACTTTCTTCCTGACTTGGAGTCTCAGGAGAGAGAGTGTTCCACAGCAGGCTCTGAATGGGAAGCAGTGTTCTGGGCAGCAGTGATGGAATGGTATTGGAGAAGATAACTGAGGGCAAAATACGCACCCAACGCGCTGGAAATAGTGTTTATTTGCTTAGTCAAAGGTAGACACAAAGCCATTCTTAAATTCAGTATTTTAAATCTCTCTCTCCCTTCTTTCCACAGACCCAACCGTGCTCTTGACTCCTGTTCATTTGCTCGCCACATGCTCTTACAGACCCTCCACCAGCTGTGAGAGACAAGAGATGTGCCCTTCCTTCCTTCCCCATTGGACTGTCATCGGCAGAGAACTCGGAGCTGTGTAGCGGGAGAGGATCCCAGAGCCCATAGAGACATGCTGTCCTTTTTTTTTCCCCTGTAGGAAGCCTGTCCTTCCTTCTGCTTTCATAAACTTGAACAAATCCTGCTGAATTGTCTTCCTACTCCTCTTGAAGTAATTTCCTGGTCTGTAGGGCAGGTGCTTACGCTAGAATAAGTCTGTACTGCTGTGAGCTCAGCATGAATTGAAGAGTTCTCCATTTTGGTTGCATTGGCAAGGGTGCCAAGACTAACAGGGGGCCCAGAAGAGCTCTCATCTGGATCAACCCAGTTGGGCATTTTATTTTATTGGACTTTGACTCCTGCCTTATAGCATTTAGCACTGTGCCAGAGGGAGCGCTGCTCCTGTGCTGCTGCTGCCCTGCTTCTCCGGGCCGTGGGGGTGCTGCTCATGGGTCAGAGGGGTGAGGTGTGATCTCCTTTGGTTGTTCTTTCAAGTCTGTTGTAAAAGGCAGTGTGTGGCTGATTTTTATTTTATTATACTCTTCCCCTTCTGTTGTGGCTTGGAATATTTGTGTAGTGTGGCTGATCCTGGTGGCTGTTGCTTAAGGGAGCGAGCGTATTTTATTGTAAATTTTTTTGCCATCGCCTGTGTTGTTTATTCTTCCTGCCCTTTTCCTTCTCACCCTAATTAAATAGGCTTGGTTTGGAAATTAATACAATCCATGAAATCCCTGTGGAATGTGTCCCTTTCTCTTCTCTTTGACAAAACTCTGGGCCTATGTGTACTCTTCACATGTTTGAAAGGCAAGCACGTGTAAGAATACAGAGAGAGAAGGCTGTGCTTTTCTCTTGTACTGAACAAGTAGCAGCAGATGCCCTAAATCTGTCTGAAGGATTGTCCATCTGCCCGTACGTGCCTTCAAACAACCATGACAACTCCATACAACTTAAAAATGTTTATGTCAATTGCCTGAAATGTTATGTAAATAAAAATTAACTCCACAACCGTATCATGATTTATAAAAGCTACACTGGGATTTGGAAGCCTGTTTTGCAACTTTGTGTGATTGCAGAGTTTGCAGTGGAACACAAAATAGGACTGGAATGGAGCCTGGTTTGTGTGAGGAGAGAGGCGCCAGTAAAGTGAGAGGCAGCCAAGCTATTGAGTCACAAACCTTGTTTCTGCAGCACCCCATCTCTTTTCTTGGTGGTCTCCTGCTACTGTCCAAAACAAGAACATGGCAGAAGAGCAGATTTCCCTCCAAGCATCTTCAAATTCCTGGACAAGCAGTGCCAACACTGAAGAGCATTAGCTTGCTACTCAGCTGTAAGTAGTGTGAGGTGAACATTAAACTTGTTACTGTCCCACATTCCCAGGATGAGGTAAATTTAAGCACTTAATCTCATTGGCTAAAAAAACAGGCTGGAATTGACAGGAATATTCACAGGACCCTGTGAGTTTGCTTAAGAATGATTGGACTAAAAACTCCATCACAAGTCTTTCTGGTGTGACCTCATGCACAGCCAACATTTGGCCAGCCCGTGTCTTGCTGGATTTCCCTCTGGAAAGCTGTGACTTGATGCTCTGACCATTTGAATGCTGATTTTTTTTTTCTCCCCCTCTTATCAAACTGCATGCAGTAGTTCTTGAATTTTGCAGAGGTTGTGAGAAAATAAATGTAATCAAAGGGCCAGATCTGTTAGGCAGAGCTCCATGGACTTGCTAAGGTTGTGCTGCCCCAGCATTCATAAAGGTCAGATGGTTATGGACTTGTGAGAGTAACATGACATTTAGGGCTTTGGCCAGATTCCAAATTGGTGTGGTCAGTCTTGCTTTTCATCAGATTTTGGTGCTTTTTAGCTTGTATCTATTTGCCCTTTGTAAGAATGCAAAATAATATTTTTAAATGTGGCCTACTTAGCAAACCAGAACACGGCTTAACAAAATGTGTCTGTGCTTTGCTCTTATAGTGCAGTGGCTTTGTATGGAGTCTTCCCTCAGTGATTTTGGTCAGCTGCAACTTATAGTGTACTGTGGTTGTGGGTGCGAAGTTCACAAGCAGGTGAGGAAAATGGAAGCTGCAGCTCAGATTCTCAGCCACAGTTCTGAGACTGCAGATGAGGATTTTTCTCCAGACAGAAATAGGGCGGAGCTAGAATGTTGTGACATATTCTGTAGGACAGCAACACCTCTCTTATGGGCCTCATTTTCTTGAAGATGAGAACAAAATAATTTTAGATTAATTTTGGCTTGTTAGAACTGTCAAAGCTCCTCATTCTTCCACAATTTCATTCATCTTCCTGAGGAAAGACTCCTTTGGATCCAGCAGCTGACAGGAAACACAACTAATGATGATTATTTGTTTAATATAAAAGTACTTTCTCTTCCTTTCATTTGGGAACACTTGCACTCTCTCTCTGTGTTCCTGAGTTCAGCTGAACAGCAGCCAAACTACATCACTCAGTTATTTCATTAGTCTTTTAGGAAGGGCAAGACAAGCGAGAGAGCAAGGCTGAAGTAAGAAGGGCTTCATTTCAGAGGTGGAAAAAGGGTTTCTCTGTGCTCTGAGATAGAGCTGGAAAACATGAATTTCAAATTCAGAAACACAAGAATAAATATTTAATATTCCTGAGTGTAGGATGAGAAGGAGCAAAAGAAGAAAAAAATTACGGATAGAATTCTTAAAGCTCATTAATACCTTTGGAGGAAAGTTTGCTGTAAAACCTCATCTCTGACTTCTTGCAAGCCTGTGAAACTAACAGAGGTTCTAAGTCCTGAAATACATCAATGCTGAAGAAAAAGCATAAATAAGAATTCCAGTTTCATCAAACTTTCCAAAATCGTGCTATCAGTTAATTATTCTTTTCATTAAATCACAGAATTCATTAAAACCCAGAATGGTTTGGGTAGAAGGGACATTAAAGCTCATCTTATTCCCCTCATGGGCAGGGACACCTTCCAGCATCCCAGGTTGCTCCAAGCCCCATCCAACCTTGGACACTTCCAGAGATCCAGGGGCAGCCACAGCTTCTCTAAGCAACCTGTGCCAGGGCCTCAGCACCCTCACAGGGAAGAATTTTTTGTCTTCAAGTAGAATTACCTGGCTGATCAAAGTTTTTCACAATTCTCCTTTTTAAAGCAACAGGGAAAAGCTCACCTAGGAAATTTAAAATTCTTCTTAAAACTGTATCAATTTATACTTTCTGAGTGAATGTAGGATCTGTGACAATGCCACACTTCACAAATAACTTTTTATTTTCAGGGAAAGATTCATATTTATGTGATCCCCCTAAAAGAGATAGAAAATTAGATAACAAAAATATGCAGTTATAAGTCAGTTAGGGTTATTCTACCTAAAATTTATATCCACGAGCTATGAAATAATAAACTTGAATATTGTCCTATATTTGCCTACCCCCAAAAAAGTTATTTACCATTAGTAGCCATCAAATCCCATCTCAGAGCTCTGCTGGGGTGGATGCCCATTCTTCAGAGGTCCGCTGCAATCCAGAACTGTCCACATGGTGTGACTCAGCTTTTAAAGGTAATAACAACCTGGTTTTGTCATCTTCAAAGAAAAGGTCCTTTTTGGGGGGATGTGGTGTTGGTCGTATTTGGGTTTTTCTGAAGGGTGGTGGTGACAGATTTTTTTTATATTGATTGTGGATGCTGATTCTCATTTTTTGTGAAGAAAACCCCCATATTCTAGATCTCCCATTTAGATCTCAAAGTGCTGAACAAAGGTGGATTCTGCTTTGGTTTAGACCTGGCTTTGCCTGTTGTTTTCAGGGAACATAAAAGATTTGTGGTTTTAGGTTTTACTAACTCCTTCCAGAGATGATTTATGTAAATGACTTATATCTCTCCTTCCCTGGTTTTGCTGGATGCCTCTGTTCTGCTGCTAGTTTTAATTCAGGGTGTTAACTCTTCAATTCAGGAGCTTGTTTGCTTGAGGGTCAGTAGAGCTCCCAATGAACACAATCACACTTAAACTTGGCCTCTTGGCAGTCCTGTAATCTAGGAATAAAGGGGAGTAAAGTTCTAATTTGAGAACCTTGGATTCTTTAAATTGCTAGTACATACTTCCAGATACAACATCCTCAAAGTCTGGGTCTATGAGCATGAGTTCTCTTTTCTCCTTGTGTCTGTTGGGATTGAAATTTGTTCCTTGCATTTGTCAGGCCTTTGAAAAGGCCAGATAAACTCCTGAAGTGGGTGCTGTGTAATTGTTGTCAAAATCAGCTCCTCTGACCTCAAACAGATGAGATTTGTGGTTTTTCCAAGCTCAGCTAAACCTCTTCAATAACTGCTGCCAGAAGCTGCTACTCCAGTGGGCTCTGGGAATGCAGGGATTGCTCACGTCTTCTGGTGGGATAGCAAGGGACAAAAATGACAGTGGCTCTATCCCCTGAGGCATATTCAAGTCTAGATCCCTCTGACAACCCATGGTGTAACTCCTCTGCTTACACAAAATATCTGTGAAAGTCAACACACTTTTGTCCATCATGAAATTTATCCTGCATTTTTCCAAAATGTAATTATTTACCTAAGAGGGCTGTCCTGACACTGGATTTTTTGAGACTCTGTGCCTTAAGTCCTGAAATATGTGGAGTTTTTTTACTGAAAATATTACTTATGGTGTATAGTGAAAGCATTTGGCTTCTGACGGCCAGCTCTCATCCCATCAGTTCAGTTGTGAGGTAGTTAAGGGTTATTTATAGCTCTTAGACATTCTTTAGGGACAAACACATCCACTGAAAAAACAAACAGCCATGGTGCTCATGGGTAATTTACAACAATTTTTAAGTTAGGAGAGAACTGTGATCTCGTACTACAGGCTGAAAATACTGCTTGGCAATGGAATTCTGTTGGGATGGTGGCACAGTCTGAGGAAACTGAGATCCACAGCATGCAGGTACCCCTGAGCTGGGAAAGGCTCAGCTACGTGTCCTAAGGAATTATGTAACTTTCCCTTCTCTCATCTTCTAATAGCACAGACACAAACAGAGTAAAAAAGAATTTTTTTTTTCAGTACACTCCACTTGTTCTTCAATTTAATTAAAATAATTAATTCCACCAGAGTTGGAATACACCATTTTACCTGAAGCAGAAACTCAGGGTTTACTTTCAGCACGATGTTTCTAAATTTTAATAATAGATTCAAATTAGAAGGGTTTTTTTTATATACCACACTTCATTGCCTTTGATTTAAGTGCATATTTACATCACTTGGGGTGCACAGTGAAATCCAGCCTGAGTGTGATGTCACTACAAGACAGAGAACCCATCACCTCTCCTATGAAGTTGTGTCACTGCTGAGATGTTTCCTGGCCTCAGGTTCAATGCTGGGTTCAGTACATGTCTACTAATTTTAAATAGACCTTTTCTCACATAAAACTGAGTCCTGTCACTGTAGGTTATAGAGGATGGCAATGCACCTCTGTGAGCAGCCTGTCTGGTTCTGAATATGTACTGCTGTGCCATGCAAAAGCCATAGATTTGCAGAGGAGGCAATACCTTTATGACCTCATATTCTCCATTTATACTCTCAGTTAGTAAAATGGCTGCTTCTTATAAAAGTTACCTTTGCTAGCAGAGGAATATGTGGGCAAATGCTCCCTCTGACAATCAGTGTGCTTTGGATCAGTCTCAAAACACACATATTACTCAAACTTATCTTTCCTTGACTCCTACTGAATGATTTGCCCCCAAAAGAAAACATCTGACTCTCCACAAAACTGCAGGCGAAATTCCTATCAAGCACTGGAGGTCCAGGGTGCTCCTCAGGTTAATAGTAAATTACTCTGGAACCTGCTATGCAAAAATGAGATTTTGTTCCACCTGTGGCCGACCAGCGGATTTGGAACAAGGGTCTGTTGTCAGTAGATCAGATTCATTGCACAGTGTCCTTTCCATCAAAGGAAAAAGTTAGGGAATCTATAAAACAAGAAAAGATTTGACAACACTGCACTGTGCCCAAACATTCAGCATCTAAACAAGTTGGCTGTTTGTCAGTTTTAGATATAGAGAAACTTACAGTTTACTCTAAGGTAATTTCTGTGAGTGTTAAGTGACTTACTGAAGGAAAATGAAGAGCAATGGAAGGGCAGAATGAAGGACATATGAATTTCATAAAGCCATGGTTCAGCTCATGGACATATGTTTAGGTTTTCTTTCAATGGCAATGAAGTTACAGGAGGGGGATGATTCAGATCAGATCTCACTCTGATGTGGCAGTAAGGACTGAAGCCCCTGACCAAGGAAGTAGGAATTGCTCCTAGGTCTTGCAGTTTAAATTAGAATAAAATGTATCTTACTGTAGCAGCTAAGACCTCAAACTCCACCAGTACATCCATTTAAATCCACTTCTGCTCAAGCACTCTGGAGGCTAATGCAATTCAGACCGCATGTTGTTCTATTTCTCAATCATTTTATTTCACTTAACCACATTTTGCTAGTCAGCATTTGTTTTTGGAACCATAGTGATGAAATATATTTATTGGCTACATAAGCAGATGCCTGGCTTGGTCAAATTTCAATAATTCAGAACATCTCCTGTCCATAATACTAATAATTGAAATTTAAACAAATTTTGTTCTGGTATCAAATCACAAATCTCTAAATTTGGGATTGGCTAAGAAGGTATGAGACTATTTATGCAAAGTTCAGTATTTCTGCCAGTATCTTGCAGATTTTGTCTGATTTTTTAAGTTATTGTCATTTTGTAACTGTAGTTCATATTTCCATTGAATTTCTATCTTCTGCGGTAGGACAACATAAATTTATTCTGTTTTTATATTGTTACAACAGTGATACCACATACTTAATGCACTGACAATTAATACTTAGAATATATTTATTGGCTTATTTTTAAGCTGACATTGTCCTTCAGTGCTGTTGGAAATATCCTTATAACCAAAGAATTCTCAGGTTCAGAGAAAGTTGCTTTCATTACAAAATCCAATTACCCCCTATCTTTTATTGTAGGAGGGATAAAATCTTATTTGGCTTTTATATTTGGGTTTCAATTTTTTTTATCATTCTTTAAGTATATATTTTGAATTCCCTTCATTTTTTTACAAATAATCACAGACTCAGGAAAACTCATGAAATTTTACATTTGTCTCAGCTATTTCAGTGTTGCAAAATGCTGTGTAAAATATACTCTTAAAAACCCTGATAAGGAACTTTAATACTTTTAAACTGTGTTGCAGAGGAGGGAACATTTTATCCTCTATTCTTCATACAACTTAATCACCTTTTAATTCATAACAACGTCCTACCCCACAATTACAAATATCTTCAACTACCTCAAAGGAAAATGTTCATGTGATCAAAATTCAGGATATTTAATATCAGTAGCATTATGATGACAGAAATTTATCCAAAAATAGATGCTGAATTCTCAGAAGGAAATCTCTATTACAAAGGAAGAGGCTTGGCTGAAGTATTTATGTACTGATAGAATTTTAATATATTATCAGTATGAAAATGCCACGATACTAAGAACATGTTTGAAAAGAGAGATGTGCTTGAACTTGATGACCTCAATATTAAGATTGATTCATTATTTGATATGGCTGAATATTCAGCCATAGAAATGACACAGTGGAAATTGAAATGGCAATAATTTGTAGGACTGTCTGATATGTCAGTGGCAAATGGAAGATTTTTAACCAGGTGGGAAGAAGTGAGAGGTAGTCTCTAGTTTTTGTCAAAATATTTTTGCAGTGGGTACCCACAGCTGGCACTCTTGAGTCTGGTCCTCCACCTTCCTCCCTCCAGCTTTTTTGCAGCTGTTTTATTTATCCTTTCCTAAGGAGATATTGAAATGGAGCTCGACTTGTAAGAGGGGCTGAATATAATTTCAGCTTGGTTTCAATTTTTGGCAGCTGAACCTGAAGACTTCTGGAAAGCTTGAAAAATATATATGCAAGGGAGGTTGCTAAAGCCATTAGTCAATTGGGAAACATCCCCTTTTCCCAACCAGACAGAGTGGAATAATGAATAACATGGACACAGCTACTTGCGATGTCAATTGTTGTCACTGCATTGAAGTTAATGATGAGACAATTATTCAAATTTATGATCTGAACCCTTGTTCCTCTCCATTTTCCATAGGTAGATGTATTAAAAATCTTAGTAGAGGACATGGAATGACATGTGCCCATGGAATTGACTGAAGCATATTGAAGGAGCTCCATTTGTTATTAAAATTTAATTGCAAAGATAAGATGCCAGAAAAATGACTGGAAAAATGTAATTTTCTTTCTCCCCAGAAATATTATTAAATACTTGCAGCATAACAGCCCATGTGCTAGGTTCCTAAAGGATAATTTCCTTTCTCTGCTGCTCTATAGCTCCTTCCATTCCAAGTACTGCATGGTTCTTTTATTTATTTTCCTTTTATACCATAAAACTCCCCTGTTACTCACTATATTTTGTTAAGATACAAAACAGCCCACTCAGCAATTGTTTTGCATTCACACCTTGTGTTTGAAAAGAGGAATAAAAAATCTGCAGTACAAAATGCAGCTGAGGACAGGCAATATAATCTGTCTTACTTGTGTTTCACTCTATGGAAAATAACTGGCACTATTAATGAAGTCAACTGCACTTCATCCTAAGCAAAGATGGCAGAGCTCAAGTGCTTTTAAGGGAGAGAGAAATGAAACTGTATAGATTTTAATTGTGAACACGGGAAAAGGTTAAAGAAGAATTTTTCCTTCTAGTTTTGAAAAATGTTTAGCCTGGAAAATACAAGACACACATGATTTCCTATCTCAGGGAGTGCCACCCTTAAGGCTTTTATGTCCCTGGATCATGAACATATCACTGTATACAAGAATATTTCAGGTTAGACATCAAAACTGAGGAGATTGGCATCATCCCTATGTACTTTATATCGAAAACATCTCCCCTTTATCTAAAGCAAAGCCTTGCACACCCTTTTCATTTTCTACTGAGCAGTTACCAAGAAATCATTGATTATATTGGCCTAAAGGGCTAATAGTGATATTTTTATAGAGAGCTTCTTACTGACTGTTGCCCATTTCCTGAAACTACGACCTTTGCAGGTGAAAATACAAAGTGTACAAATGATACAAATCAGGGGGGATGTAGGACACTGACCATTGCCACCTGTGATTCCATAGCTCTCAGAACCTCTGGAAAGTCACTGGAGAGACTGAATTAGTGCCAAACTGACAGATCCAGGTCCCCCTGGTAGAGAGGCCCAGAACTGCTCTGTTCTCCTTCACCATATAATTCTCCTATAATTCTTCATGGGTATTCTCTTTCTCATATAATTCTTTGTTTCATCCTTGAGCAAAGAATGCTCTGTCACTTCCTGCTTTACATTTGGAGCACCTTCCATCCATCCTGCTCTGACTTGCAGCTATGTTTTGGATTTTTTTTTAATGATACCAACCTATTGTTGTGACCCTTGGCAGGGCCAGCTGTTCTTTATTACACAGAGAGGAGTAGCAATTCAAATGGGTATTCTGTCATTGATCTGTAGCTTAGTTTTAGAGGTGCTTCCTTCACCTCATCAATTCACTTACTCCTTAATTCACTAGCTCAAACCATCAACAAAGGATTTCGCTTATTAATAATCTCAAAGGTGAGATTTATGGCCAATGTTACTATCACAGCCATGGAAATAAAGGTTAAATCTGTCTTCTATGGGTGCTTATTTTGCCTCATCCATTTTACTACAGCTTTTATTTTTTCATGGTAATTTTTGTTTCTCACATTTTATATAATTATATCAGCATCAACTCACGTTGCAGTAAAACAACAGAATTAGCTTTAACCAATACAGTATCCACAATTAAAAATGAAATACTACATTAAAATACATATAAATAGTGAATTGAAATAGGGGAGGAAAAGAGGATTGAAATAGAGGCTGGATTTGAGAGATAATGTATTCTTATGTCAGCTTCAGGAGATCTGCCCAGTGTGGGAGGCTCTTGTACTTTAAATGCCAGGTTTGTTTTATACATTGTGACCAAGTTTTTTGAAAACTTAAGTAAAATAACACCTTCAATCACAGATCAGAACTCATAAAGTCCCACTCTTGTGCTTGGTCTCTTTCCCACGGGCATCTCTTGGTCTGTGTGGATTTAAATGAGGTGTTGCAAGATTGGAGCTTGCCTAGGGGTTAAGAAAAGATTCAGATAAGAGCCCATTTCTAGTTATTTGTTCTAATAGAAGTGATAGGTTTTGCAGTTCACCAGTTGCTGAAATGTTTTGTATGAAGATCAAAAAAGAAACATTTCCTTTGTGTGTGGAGGAAATCTTTCTGTGTGACTATTTGGGGTTTTTCTCTTATGTAAAATTATATGTTTTTAAAATGGAATTTCTAGAACTCTCTTCTGAATGAACCAATACCTCTTATATTTTTTAAATGTTTCAGAAATGAAAGACAAGCCAGGCTGTTATGCTGGCTCTGTGTTTGCCCTCTGTTTATAAAGAGTGTTGAGGATCATCCATCATCTGCCCTGGACTTCCAAATGATGACATCTGGACTTCATCCTCACAATGCTGTAGCACTGACACGTCAAACAAACTCAAAAAATGCCAAAAAGAAGAGCACTACTTACAACCATTCCATTACATTTGCATAGTATCTGTATGCAAACAAAAAGCTAAAAGACTAATTTTGCTGGAAATAATTAAAGTTTTGGGGTTTTCTTGATCTTGGTTTGTTTTTTTTTCCTCCTTCTTCCCTTTTGCTGGCTTTAACTTCTTGACCTTTTTAAGTTAAGGCAGCCTGAAGGCATGAAATTACAGATGGTGCTCACTCATCCTAAAATTGAAAACTTCCTCTTTCCAAAGGTACTTGTTTCCAGTTGATAACTTGCCACTTGAAGCGGGTAAGTCAGTGATTTCTGGAATGAAAATAGCTTTTATATTCCTGAGAAGGGAAACTCTCTGAAAAGATCTCTGTCATTGGAAAAGAGATTGCATATTCCTTCCTTCGCCTGTGATCTAACTTTAAGTGTCAAATCCCCACACAGAAGCTTTGTCAGAAACAGGTGAAAGTAGCAAGAGTTCCTTGTTATTTATAGTCTATGAATTAAAAAATAAAAAGTGGAAAACGTAGATTATATATTTGAAAATATTCAATATTTCAAAACTTTCTTACGAAGGCCTGTCTTAGAGATTTAGATCCTGTAGCCTTTTTGAAATTTGGAACATTTTAAACAAAAGATCATGGAACAACTGCAAGAATATGTCAACAAAATATACCATTTACAGTGTGCTTGCTTATGTATCTAACCCACACTGAAAAAAAAACCCTGAATAATAATATATATTTAAATAAACATTTTTCTAGTCAGAAATATAAGTTAGGTTCTTTCTGTGGCTTCTTGAGGGCATGCTTGCTAATAAGGATATTCTAATTACTTAGCAGCTCCAGCCTGGATCTGGAGTAGGAATCTCTGTTTTTTGTTTTTACTGCTCAGCACGGATGTGAGCCCAGACCTTAGAGGGAAATGAACTGTGCCTTTCCTCACTGGCTTTAATAAATACATGCAGACAGTAAAGGACTGCTGAGTTTTAGGAGTCCAGTATTTATTTCAGCTCTGAAGAATATTTCCTTTAGGGTTTCAAATGCCTTTTTCTTTGAAAAATCCCCTTTTCAGTTTCTTTTCATTACCTTTTTCTCCCAGCCTCTTCTCTCTGACCCTTACTCAGACTTGGGGCTCCCAATGTATTACAGATCTGTCTCAATGCTTGGTGCAGTAAAACTCAACTGAAAAACTCCTTGTGCTCTACAGAACTCCTGTATTGGAATTGAATAAGGGTTTGCAGGCTGGAAATCTTGACCATGTTTTTTTTTCTCCCACTGTGCCAGCTGCTCTAGGAAAAGTTGCGATCTCCTGAAAAATCTTTCTCCTCAGAAAAAAATAGTATATTTATGTTGTTTTTTTGCTTGGGTTTTTCACTTTCAGGACAAGTAAAAATCTAGTTTCTGTTTTAACAGAACTCTAAGGGATATAAAACCACTTGTAAATCCCTCTACATTCTGAAAAAGGGGTTAAGGGCTAACAAAGAGGCCACTTTAAAAAGAAAATAAAAGATAAAGCACAGCACGTGCCTAAGCATTTTGCTGACTCTGACAAAATTAGGCATATTCTTAAGTGAAACAGAGCCAAAACACTCTCCCTGCTGGAAGGTTCAGGGAGGATGGGGGTGCCAAGGCAAGGCTTTTAAACAAAGCTGTGTTAAGTGAGTAATTCCAGTTTCCAGGCACAGTCTGTTTATGAGAGAGGGAGGCTGGCCCATGATAAACACACTGCAGAGGAACCCTTTGGAATTATTTCATGCTTCCGTTGCAAACTTTGTGAGGAATATAAATTAAAACTTCAATTGTTAAGAAATGACATGTAGCCATCATTGTATATCTTCATAATATAATTTAAAGTGTCCTTTTAAATAAGGTTTCTTAATGCTGAAACTAAAAGCATGATGTTTAACATGATTTAAGTTCAAAGCTGAAAACAAAATCCTGGGAGTTTTATCTTTTGTGCCTCCAGTTCTCCTCTCCATCCTACCTAAGGAAGGAGGGAGTGGTTTTACTGGGAGCCCTAAATTGGAGAATACTATTCCCAAACCATGACACAGCCCTCTAAAAAAAGTGATGACTGAAATTCTGCTTTTTCTGTCCGTAGCTAAAGACAGAAGCAGAACCGCATTACCTGAGCAGGGACTGTTTGATCTTTGTAGAAATTGGTGGTTTCAAAAGCATACAAGGATTAGGTAGGCAGTGGAATTAAGCAATATATAGAAAATTTGCCCATGAATCACAGTATATTTGCAAAGGAATTGAAAATCTGTTTCAAAGAATCAAATTTAATAAGTTCTGGTAATGAGCACCTTGGCACTCAGTGCCTGTGGAAAGCAGATCTTTATCGCCACATTTTTTTCTCTCAAATCTGCTTATGAAAAAGAATGCTTGGAGAGAAGCAAAATGGAATTACACCTCCCTTTTTTCTTTTTAAGCTACAAGATGCCTCCAGAAACTGGAGGCAAGACACAAAAGTTAAACATTTTGAAAACATAGCTTTATTTAGTCATTGTTCTTATGCTGAGAAAGAGAAAATTAACGACCAAAATGGCACTAAAATCAGTCTGGTAGCTTGAAAAGCAGCCCAGTTCAAGGCAGCAAGGGTGGTGAGCGGAGAGAAGGTGATCCCATCAATAAATCAAAGCCTGGAGTGTCTTTACAGAAGGATGGATTATGTTGACAATCAAGTGAAGGATGCACTTGAAAGGTAAAGGTGCCTCTGGGTTATTTGACCACGGTGCTCTGAGACAAAGCTTGATTTAAAAACTGAGAGAACAGCCAATTCTCCATAAATGCAGGACTGTGTTCTGCTGCTCCCCACACAATGGCTCCTTTATGGACTTCCTTCTGCTCTCTGTGCTGAGCCCCAGCTCTGACAGGACAGGTATGACTTGGACACTTGAAGATTTTAAATGCTGGGTTGTTTGTTTTGTTTGTTTGTTTGTTTGTTTTTAAACATACTTCAGATCTCCTGAGCAACACAAAAGCTTAGCTTGTTCTAAACCCAGGATTGGGTTTTAAAATTCTCCTCAAGCATGAAGAGGAAAAATTAGTACTTTACCACCTGATATACAAATAAAGCATCCTTTGACTACAATTATTGAACCCTGACAAAATATTATTTTAAGATGGGTAATCTGATGCTATTTCCATGCTAAACAGCACTCAATCCCTACTATAGTAATGTGGAAACTTGCAGGCTGAAGCAGGGGGTGTGTGAGGGGGAATTACTGGTCATGATAAAAGCAAAGGAGTGCAGTCAAGCAGCAAGAAAGGAAAACACCAAATGAATGCATTTCCCTTGTTGTTTTAACAAAGTCTGTTTACTGCAGAAGAAAGAAGGTCTTCAGACTAGGAAATCTCACTTTTGGATTAGGAAACAACTTCCATCACATCCAGCAGCTTTTCCCAGGATATATTTTTAGATTTTGCCTGAATTCTTCTCTTCTGCTATGAAGGAACTGCTGTCTTAAATGAAAAAATACTACAATGTTTCAGTTTCCAACCTAGAGAAGTTTCTGTGAAATTGTTGCTTTGGTCTCTGCCAGACACTCGAATTGTCTGAACACCTGACGCCTGCACGTGCAGTGTCTCTCCCTGCAGAGATCTGGCAGAGGTCCCTTGTCAGCTGAAGCCACCAGAGTTCCATACTAATGCAAGAGGAGCATCTTTGCCTTCGGAGTGGGAGCTCTGCTTGCTGTGCATCCAATGAAAATTGCCCTTCCCATGCATTTTGTTGAGCCAGCTCAAAGCACAAAGTGCTCGTTAGTTTTCCCATCCAGTGTTGGACCTCACTGAACAAATAATGAATCATTGGTGTGCTGTGCTTCGATCCTTTTTCACCTTTACCACTTGCTAATTTTGGAACTTGCAGTTTATAATTACAGCGCTGAACCAGAGGTCTTAGCTTGGGAAATGAGAATATTTAAAGGGAAGCTTCATAGCAGCATCTTGGTTGAACACACTGCGAAGAGTTGGGTCTGACCTACACTAAAAGCTTAGAGAACATTTCATTCTGCAAATGAATAGAGGGCCCTAACTCTGAGAGAAAAGCACACATTAATTTCTCTCTAAACCACTGGGATCCACAGAAATTGAAATAGAAGGACTTCTCAGTGCTTGTTTCAGGATATTATGTGGCAGTGCATTTTGTCAGGGTTTGAGCCAGTGCCTGCTGCAGTAACCTGCTGTAAACTGGACTAAACAGGCAATTTGATTTGTCCTAAAACATCCCCAGAATGCCAGCAAATTAAAGGTGACTTCTACATTATATGTTTAATTAGTGTTAAGTAATGTAGGTAAAAAAACCGGCTGATTGAGAGGAATGACAGATTTGTCTTTACAATCAAGCTGTGGGTCAGCTGGTAGATAAAACTAGCACTGAGAGATAAAAGAAACAATGGGAAGGATTCCACTGACTGATGAATGGAAAAAGATATTTGCTTTTACAATAAGCTTTAGGTTTGCTGATAAATGAAATTGGACATTAAAAGATGAAAGAAACAATGGGGAAAAACCCTGAATTCCCTAAGAATTAAAAATTAAAAGGGAAGGTTATACATTAGAGGGAAATATCTGGTATCAGGCATTTTGGGAAGTCTGTACCTCTCAAGCACCTCAGCCAATGGGGAAAGAGAGAAGCGAAATGTGGCCAGGAAATGAGGATAAAAAGGAGGCTGCATTCTCCAAAAATTTGAGAGACCCCAGGGGGATGCCCCATGGCCTCTCCTTTTATTCAAATAAAGTAAAAGGACTCCTCTGTCTCCTTTTTGGACATAAACATCTGGTATTTGTGTATTAATTTTCCTAACATGATTAAGTTACTCACAAGATTTTTCTGATGCTGCATCAGTGAGACCTGTCTTTTAAGCAGAAGACATCCTGACACCTTGGTTCAGAGTCTGCATCTATGATATTCTTTTAATGAAGAAGGGAAGCTTTTGATTAGGGAGAAGACAATTTGAGAATAATTTCCTTTCCTGAGGCTGCACCTACAATCAATCAATGACATAAACTATTGCAAAACCCCAAGCATGGGGAATTTTACTCCAGAGGAAGTCAATGATCAGGGTTCTTCTCTTTTTTTCTTGGGATATTAAATATTCTCTTAGAATAAATCATCTATTTGATGATTTTCCTCTGTCTGATACTTGGCTCTGGGAAAGGACAAGCTCATTTAGCCAAAATTGCCTGTGGATTAGGATGTTGCATGCCCCATTGCTAGGGACATGGCCTATTGCAGAAAACATTAGAATTTAATTATATTGGTGAATGCAGTATTATTTGTGAAATAAAACTGCCTTATTAGGATATTTAGCCTTCTTGGATCTTTAGAAAACCATTAAACAAAGTAATTCCCTATTAGCTCAGTGAAACGGAATTAATGAAAGAGCGGAGTTATCAGAAAGGTCTGAAAGGAAATGATTTTGAGGTATCCTGATGTCAGCAGATAGAATTCAAAAACATTTACATTTGTCATCTGGCTTGTCACCTTTGATAAGTCCTTCCTTTAGTCCCTCTACTTTGCTTAGTTGATCCACAGCATCCCCTTCAATTTCTCCTTGCCTTCCTCACCCTCCTAGCTTATTCCTCCCAAGCACAAAGCAGGGAAATGGATGTTTCTGACTATTTACTAAACTGAAAAATAAAACTCTGTTCAACTGGAGTAACAATATTTTGGTCTTTCATCTAAAAGGGCTAAAAACAAAAGCCAAAACAATCCGCAACATATTTTCAGTTTTAACATAACTTGTCAATTTATTGTACATGATACTTCTTGGGGGTATCTCTCTCTCTCTCTCTCTTTTCTTTTTTTTTTTAATTTTCCCTTAAGGAGTAGCTAATCTGTAAAACAAAATGCCAAAACGATAAACCTAAAATAACATTTCTTTTTGAAACTCTCTTGTATTTTGATATTTTATAATGGAATTCTCCCTTGAAAAAAATATTGGCCATAATTGGGATAAAAATGCTTCTCAGTGTAACTCAAATTCATGAAAATATGAATTTTTCAGTGAATTTACTGCCCATAGAAAACTTGTGACCACGCCTACATACAAACAATGAGTAATGATATACTGTTGCTCTTATTGATGTTGTATGATTTGGCTTAAAATTTACACTGTCTTGTTAAAATAATTTCAAAATATGTTCCGATTTCAATAAATGCCCCTAGTGCTTCTGATGAACAGTGCATTGTCTGCAATCAACTTTGAAATTTGAAGCCTTTGGATTTAATAGGGACATACAAATTAATTCAATGTTATAGGGACATATAAATTAATTCAATGTTAGATTTATCTATATATTCTGTGGAAATACCTTCCATCTCTTGAAATTTCTTATCTAAAGGCTATTAAATAACAAAGTAGGTAATCTTGCAAGATCTCTGCCCTATTGAATAGGAGAAATACTTCCAGCCTGCTTGCTCTCTTGAGGGTTTGTTTCATGGCAGATTTCAGGCTCAGCTCAAATTTGCCCTTGAACATAAATGCCGTTCATCATTTAGTTGTACACCTTGGCTTTATTTATCTGAGTTCTGGTGGGGCAGCTCACTGCTTCAGAGGAGTTAAAACAGCACCTGAAAAGTCATGTGCATCTCAGTTATGCATTTCTTCTTGTTGTCAAGGAAACCACCCCAGGACTCCTGGCACCAGACTTCATCTCAATCAGGGATGGAAACGCCACAGGTATTGGCCAGCCAGGCACCTCCCAGCGGGTGCTGTTTGGGGAACAAGTCAATGGATCAGATTCTCCTCTTGCAGCAGCTCTGAAGCTGTGTGAGGGTTTGCCTTTGTCTCCACGGGGCTCGGCTCTCTGGTAGTTTCTCTGGCAGAGAGCCATACTAGAGGCGAGGCTGTTAAACAGTGCTCTCGAGGTACAAAAAAAGCCTTCAAAGCACTATGGTAAACCTGTTCTAAATTTCTTAAAATCTGGAGTGAGGGCAAAAAATTATCAGGGGGAATAAGGTGGTAGGCTTTGTTTCAGATGGACACTCTTTCTCTTCATGTACCAAAACTGTACAAAAGTGTTTACATTTACAGCCTTAAACAAAAAATAATAATTGCACACTTGTAATGGATTTGTAATTTAGTCATTAATTGTCCTGAAGATGTTGACTGAGATCTCCAGTCCTGGGAATGGCAGAACACTAAGGTTATGGTTCTGGGGTAACCCGTGAGCGCTAAAGGAAGTCACCCAGACTGAGAGTCAAAGTGCTACCAGCCTGTTCCCAAACTGAGTTTGTCCAGAAAGCATGCAGAAGGGTAAAGTACTTTATTTTTGTGAGGGGGAAAGTAAAGCTTTGGGTGTGATTGGAGATGTTCATAGGAAACAACGGAGCAAGTTGGAAGAATATTACTTGAATGCTAAGGGGAGAAAACAGGACAGGATAATGGGGAAGACAGATGGTAGAAGAGAAGTAAAACTGTGACGCACAGTTGAAATGGATACATAAAACAGGGATTGGAAACCTGCAGGGTGGGAATGAAAGAACTATAAGAAATGTCACACTGAGGAGAAATGGTTGTGGACAGTTGAAAAACCAAGAACAGGGATTTTATGGTAAAAAATGTATGGGCCTGCACCATCACAGGACTGCACAGTGTTTCAGTTTGTGAGGGGAAATGCTGAGGTAACTCAGAGGCGACAGCAAGAACTTCAGAGGGGAGGAATGCTGGAATTCCCTGGCATCCTCTGGACAGCATGGAATGAACATTTTGGGGGTAAAGTTGAGGAGTTTTAGTCCCACTGGACTGTGGGAATAAAAGCTGCAGTAATCTCTGGAGGACATTTTTGGTGGGAAAATTTGAGGCGATCTCTAGAGGAGAAAATTGGTTTTGGGGAAAGATGGGAAAAGTCTGAGGTAACTTGGGGAGGACAGGCAGAGAAAATTTTGTGATAAAACCTGAGGTAATTTTTAAGGGTCAGAAAGAAATTTTTGATATAAAATCTCAGGTAATCTGCAAGGGACTGAACGAATATTTTTGAGGCAAAATCTGAAGTAATCTGTATGGGACAAAGGGAACATTCGTGAGGGAAAATCTGAGGTGAATCAGTAGGCGACAAAAAGGACATTTTGGAGGTAAAATCTGAGGTAATCAGTAGGTGGTATTTTGGGGCTTAAATGAGAGTTAATGTATAGTTGCAGATGGGGACGTTATGAAGGGAAAATCTGAGGCAATCTCAATGGAATAGAACACTTTGGAAGGAAAATCTGAGGTAATCTGTAGGGACCACAATGAACACTGAGGGAGAGGTAGGTGCCCCTAGTGATGCTGAGCGGATGTGAGAGTCATTGAGGGAAAATGAGTGTCACTGAGGGGACATGTGTCCCTGAGTGAGTGGCAGGTGCCCCATGTGTCACTGAGGGCCTAACAGGTCTCGGAAAGAATGGCCGATTCCCCGTGTGCTGGTGAGGGGCCATGAAGGTCCCTGAAGGGAGGTAGATGCCACTTGTGCTGCTGATTGGCACCGCAGGGGCGCTTTTCCCGCCCAGGATCCCCTCAGCCGCGGCGGCGGGAACTCGAACCCGCTGTGTCCGCCTCTCTTGGCGAGGCGCCGGGAAGGGTTCTGTAAGCGGTCTGGGAGGCGCCATGGGGCAGCCCCAGGGCTGGGACACGGAGGAGGAATGGACGGCGGCCGTCACAGGACTGCGTGGTGCTTCAGTTTGCGAGAGGAAATGATGAGGTAAATCAAAGGGGACGGCAAGGTCTTCATAGGGGAGGAAAGCTAGAACTTCCTGGCGTCACCTGCGTAGCAAGGAATGAACATTTTGGGTTAAAATTGAGCAGTATGGGAACAAAAGCTGCGGTAATGTGTGGAGGATATGCAGCGGGCAGTTTTGGCCGGAAAATCTGAGGCGGTTTCTAAGGGAGAAAACTGTTTTTGGGAAAAAATCTGAGGTAATTTGTGGAGGACAGGCAGAGAAAATTTTGTGATAAAGCCTGAGGTAATTTTAAAGGCCCAGGCGGAGCATTTTTTTGGGGTAAAAACTAAGGTAATCTGCCGCATAATGAATGAATATTTTGAAAGAAGAATATGAGGTAATACGTAAGGACCGGAATGAACACTGAGGGAGAGGTGGGTGCCCCAAGTGATGCTGAGGGGATGTGAAGGTCACTGAGGGAACATGAATGTCACTGAGGGGACATGTTGAAGCGATATGCGGAATAAATAGACTCCACAACTCAGGTGTAGTTATGAAGTGGGTATGTATTGTCAGCGCCCGGCACAAGCGAGATAGCTCTCGTCAAAACTTGCGCCCCGAGCTCCGGTTTGGAGCTTCATTTTATTTACAAAGGTGTTCCATATACATTACATTGCACAACTTCTTCATGCATATTCAACCCCTAGTCCCGCCTGTTCTCGCCTTGCATGGTAATTAGATCCATGCCCTTCTGAGCATGCATTGTTCCTGCTGGTGGTCGCACGGGCGTCTCTCGGTGGTCTCTGAGGCTGAAGGAAGTGGTCTTCCTCTCGACTGAACTTTTGAACTTTTCTCTTCTGCGCCTGCGCTCTGGTCTCTTGGTGCTTATCTGAGTGCGTCTGCCGATTTGATCAGCTTGGAGACAGAGGAGTCCCTTTATCTCGGTTCCTGTGCTCCCTTGGTATTGTTCTTTATCGGAAGAGGCTTCAGAAATTTGCCTTTTCCTATGCCCTTTGTACTGTGGCATAGGTTTCTTAACTAAAAAGGTTAAAATTCAACACCCAATCCTATAAGCTAAAATATAAAAGGTTAATTCATATTGCTAACTCAGATGAACCCCAAACCCCTCTATTTCAATGTGTCCCTGAGTGAGTGGCAGGTGCCCCGTGTGTCACTGAGGGTGTAATCGGTCGCAGAAGGAATGGCCGATTCCCCGTGTGCTGCTGAGGGCCCATGAGTGTCACTGAGGGGAGGTAAATGTGAAGCCCAAAACTGGGCAAGAAAATAAAACTCTGTTGTCAGACGACTATAGAGCAGGTATTTGTTTCTTCAGCGCTGGGAGTGAGGTGGATCTCCCCGCCAAAAACTCACTCAACCTTCTTAGCCTTCAGTTACATTTTAAAAGTCCTTCCATGCAACATCACAAATACACAATATCATTAGCATACTCATATTTGTATAAAGCTGTGTCATCAGTTTGTTGCTTTTGTGCATGTGTTGGTTCTTTCTGTGGTGGTCGTCAGTCTTCTGGTGGTCTTTTGATGCAAACTTCTGTAGTCTTCCTAATGTTTGAACTTTTTACCTCTACAGTGCATGCTTGGTGCTTCTGTTTTTTTCTGTCTAATTTGTTTTTAGCTAATTTTGCCTTTTGGAAGTTCAGTTAAAACTTGCTATCGTGCTCTTGATGGTGCTTGTTCTCTCGCTGGCTTTGCTCTTCCGCTTGTTTTACCTGCACGTCTTGTTACAATATTACTGGTGGTTAACCTTTTGTTACATGCCACTTAGGATTCAGATGCCACTTGTGTTCCTCTGAGGGGGAATTTGGGGGGAGGCAGGTGCCTCGTGTTCCTCTGAGGAGACATGAGGGTCACTGAGGGGTTGGCAAATACCCTGTGTGTTGCTGCGAGGCCATGAGGGTCACTGAAGGAATAGCGTGTGCCCTGCGTGTTGCTGAGGGGACACAAAGGTGATTTGCGGGGGAGGTCTCCGAGTGTCTCTGAGGAGCCGTAAGGGTCTCTGAGAGGCACATGGCCACTCTGCATGTAACTGAGGTGGTGGCAGATGCCCGGCGTGCCACTGAGTGGGCGTGCGGATTAGTGAGGGGGATGCGGGCTTGCCTTGTGTCGCTGAGGGCACGCGAGGGTCACTGAAGGGGATGCGGGGGCGCCCTGAGGGACACGGGAGGGAAGGGCTGGTTCCCGCCGTGCGGCCGCCGCCTCCTGATTGGCACCGCAGGGGCGCTTTTCCCGCCCAGGATCCCCTCAGCCGCGGCGGCGGGAACTCGAACCCGCTGTGTCCGCCTCTCTTGGCGAGGCGCCGGGAAGGGTTCTGTAAGCGGTCTGGGAGGCGCCATGGGGCAGCCCCAGGGCTGGGACGGGGAGGAGATAATTGGGGGAGGACAGGCAGAGAAAATTTTGTGATAAAACTTGAGGTACTTTTAAAGGGCCAGAAGGAATATTATTGGGCTGAAATCTCAAGTAATCTGCAAGGCAATGAATGAAGGTAAAATCTGAAATAATGTCTATGGTATAGAACATTTTAGGAGCAAAATCTGAGGTATCGTGTAGGAGATATTTTGGAAGGAAAATCTGAAGAAATCTGTGCAGGGCAGAATGGATATTTCGGGTGCAGAATTTGAGGCAACTTGTAGGGTAGATTTTGGAGGGAAGACTTGAGGTAATCTATATGGGGCAGAAAAAATATTTTTGGGATAAAATCTTAGGTGACCTATACGGCACAGCTAGGGACGTTTTGGGGGGGAAATCAGAGGTAATCTTTTGGGGCGTCTGAAGTGACTTTCTTGTCAAAAAACCTGAGATAAATTACATGAAACAAATTAGCGCTTTTTTGACGGGTGAATTTGGGGTAATTTAGAGAGGAAAAACGAGCATTTCTGAGGGGGAAAGTCTGTTGTAACACAGCATTTAGAGGCAGCATCTTTGACAGAGAATCTAGGATACTTTAGAAGGGAAAGAGGTGGACATTTTTAGCTAAAAACCCGCGATACTTTAGAAGAGTACTATTCACGGGCAGAGTGGGAGCTACAGACGAAATCTGTTAGAAAAGCCCTCCTGCTGAATCATGAGATGCAAAAACAACCCCCTTGCTTTCTAAATTCCTCACAGAGGAACCTGGGTGTGGCATGATCCAGTCTCAGCCCCAGATTTGTCAAGGGTTTATGCCTAAAAGATTTTATAGAAGTGAACCTTTATGCAATTTTGTCCTTCAGGATAAAGGATCGCAAACCAAATATATTAATATAAATTTATACGATTTATTATAATAAAAACAAGACTAAAGTATCTTAATCAAAATTATTTACTAGACAATAAAGGCTCTATAAAAACCAGTGTAGTATAATGCACTGTTCTGAACAAAGACTGAAGTGATTATATGAAAGCTAGCAAAAAAAATTATTCTATAAAAGTTAATGTAACTTAGCCATGCAAAAAATAGTGGCAAATATAGTTTGGGACTGGATGGCCGGAGGCTCAGCCGGTGGGGCTGTTGAGTTGTGGTTCCCTTCAGGCACAGGAGCTGGAGTTTCTCAGGCATGAGTGTGTCGTTGTCCATTGGCAGAAGCTGTGGGATGATGAGGCAAGAGAGGCCCTCTGGGCAAAGGGCCTTCCTTTTTCTGGTTTAGGGCAAATTTGGGAGAGAACTTCTGAAGGGTTTTTTTTTTTACAAAGTAGATTTTAGTGTCTTTTTTTTAAATTAGTTTGGGAAAACATTTCTTTGGATAAAAGTGGAAAAAATTGTTTCTTAAATAGATAAAGCATTTGCTAGCATAAAAAATGAATAATATTAAACAATAAAACTTTGTGTTGCTCTAAAAGAGATGACAAATTTAGAAAGTCTCCTTTGTGGGTTGTAGTTTAGTTTATTCAGTCTCTTATTAGTTTCTCTGGTGCTGGAAATGCTGCGGCCCAGGCCTGGCCCAGTGGGCTACAGGTGTGAGCTGCTGATGCTTTTCTGGGTGTTCAGTTTAGAGTAGGTCTAAAGAAAAAGAAAAACTACAGTCTAGGGAACTTTTATGGTTTAACTAGCTAAAAACTAACTAAAAGTAAAGGAGAGCTTTGTTTCGCTGTTTGTCTGTCTGCAGACAACACAGTCTAGGAGTAGGAAGGTGGAGGAGTGAGTGTAGTTTCTGAAAACAAACTGCGTGCTTCTTTTTCTCTTCTCTTTGCTCTTAGAACTAGTCCTAAAGGTGTAAAACTTATTTCTGGGCTAAACAGATGAATGGGGATATGAGCATTATAAAGTCACTTTAGGACATTCTACCTCCTATCTCTATATCGTCAGTTTATTACTAAAACTAATATATATTCTAACTCTAAAGCCACATACATACATATATACATATATATGTACTATATCGCTATATATAGACAATGGCAGTAACATTTAGCAAATAGTGATATTTACACATAGTTCTCACTTAACAATTAGATTCCTCTGAGGCACATATTGTATTGTTCTATCTTTTTGTATTATCTGTTTTGTGTAACTTGGTTTCTGAGCCAAGACAACTCCATGAATGGAGTCTGTACTCAAGGCAGAATTAATTTAAATTGTTTTTTTAACAAACTTCTGACATGTATTTTTGGGATATTGTTTCTGTTTATTGTATGTAGACTCGATGATCTTTAAGGTCTCTTCCAACTCAGTCATTCTGTGTGTGAATTGGGCAGAGTTTGTTTGGTTGGCGGAACTTTGGGTGTTAACTGACTAGGTGGCTTTTGTCAGATGCTGCTCTCAATTTTTGAAAGATCTCTCATTTAATCCTTTTAAGGTGGTTTTTACTAGTTCATTGTACTTCCTTACTTTGCTTGTAGTTGGTGTATGGTAGGGGATATGCTATACTTACTCAATGCTATGTTCCCTAGCCCAGGTGTTGATAAGGCTGTTTTGGAAATGAGTCTTGTTGCCTGACTTAATTTTTTTAAGGGTACTATGTTTCTAAAGGACTTGCTTTTTAAGGCTTAAGATGGTGTTATGGGTCATTGTGTGAGATACAGGGTAGGTTTTTAATTATTCTGTGGTGGCTTCTGTCATTGTGAGTACATAGTGTTTACTTTGGTGTGTTTGGGGCAGTGTAAGGTAACCAATTTGCTAGGCTTTTTTATACTTATATTTGGACTATTGCTCACTATACTATAGGGGCTTTACCTGTTTAGCTTGTTTGATGGTAGCACACGTCTCATAGGTATGGATAACGTGAGAAATATTGTTTATGGTTAGATCCATCCCTTGGTTTTGCGCTTATTTATAGGCAGTATCTCTACTCTGATAACTTGATGCATCATGAGCTTATCTAGTTAGGAATAACTCTCTCTTGTGTTGTTAATTTAAGTCTATCTTTTTGATACTTCTAGTTTTGTAGGTTGATTTACTTGTTGATTGTTTTGGTGTTCTTCATTGGCTTTACTATTGGGGATTATGGGTATTTACATGGCAAACTGTTGAGGTAGAGTTTTGGTTACTTTTCTCTTTTGGCAATGTTTAGGGCTAGTTGAACAGCTTTGAGTTTAGTCAGTTGGTTTTATCTATTTTTTGTTGTTAGCTTTTGTGACTTGCTGTGTGGGGCTTTATATGTTTGTTTTCTACTTTTGTTTTATTTCTATAATGTGGTAAGAACTATTAGTAAAAAGAATGTAATGCGTTTCTTTTGTTGGTAGTTGGTTGTATAATGGAGCTTTTTAAGTACATGTTACTTTTTGGGTTTTTTTCAGCCAGACTAAAAGTTTTAGGTTCATTTACACTAGGTTCATTAGGTAATTATTTCTAAAATCTTAGGGTGATTTAGTTTTTTAATATGGGTGTGCTGTGTGATGAGGGTAATTTACTGGTTTTATGTGGTATGGTGGGTAGAGGAAACTTTTGCTTTGAACATCTACTTTAGCACTGGTAGTTGGGATGCCAGGAGGAGTTGTGTTTTAGTGTTGACCACTTCTGAGGTAGTTTGGACTCTTTTATAGGCTGCTAAAATTCCTTTTTTTGTTGGAGTGTAATTGGTTTTAGACTCTGTAGCTTTGACTCTGAAATTTTAGCGGTAGGCTTTGAGTCTCAGTAGGTACTTTCTATTCTAGGACAGACTATGGCTTTCAGTTGTAGAGTAGAGCACGTTTTTATATTTAGTTTTGTCTTGATTGGGTTAAGGGCTACTGCACGAGTGATTTTCTGTTCAATTTGGGTAAAGGCTTATTGTTGTTCAGGGCTCCACTGGAAAGTGTTGGTTTTTTTTGTGGGTGATTAGGTAGAGAAGGGTTTATAATTTGGTTGCACTCAGGAATATAGATTCTCCAAAAGCTTATGGTGCTTAGGAAAGTTTGTGTTTCTTTTTTGTTGGTTGGTGGAGACATTGTTGTGATTTTGTTGATGACGTTGGTGGGAATTTGACGCCATCTGTCTTGCTACTTTACTCTTCGGAATTGGATTTTTTTAGTAGGTCTCTTAACTTTGTTGTTTTTGATGGTGAAATTGGCTTTTAGGAGAATTTGGATGATTTTTTCTCTTTTCTTAAACACTTCTGTTGTTGTGTTCTATATAATGATGTTATTGCTGTATTGTAGATGTTTTGGAGCTTTACTCTTTTAGTGTAGCTTGGATTAGTTTATGATAGGTGGTAGGATTGTGCTTTTACTCTTGGGGTAGTTGGTTTTAGGTGTATTATACACTCTTCTATGTGAAGGTAAATTGAGGCTTGTATTTTGTTGTTAAAGGAATGGAGAAAAATGTATTGGCAATGTTAATAGTGGTATATTACTTTGTTACTTAGGATTCTAGCTTGTATTGAAGCTCTATGTTTGGTACAGTAGCACTTAATGGCAGAGTTACTTTATTTAAGGTACAATAGTCTACACTCAGTCTCTATTGTCTTTTAGATTTGTGTATAGGCTAAATGAGGTTTTTGACGGGCGAGTGGTTTTGTTGACTATTCTTTGGCTTTCTAGTTTATGGATTATTTTGCAGATGGAGATTATGGCATTTAGAGTTGTTCTGTATTCTTGGTGGTGTATTGTTGAGGTGATAATTGGTGTTTGTTCCTCTTTTAGGAGTCTTACTGTAGATGGGTTTTCTGATAGTCTAGGTAAGGTGTTTAATTGATTGATGTTCTCTGTTTTTACAGTTGCTATTTCAAACACTCACTGCAGTCTATGCGTAAAATGCATGTTGCCTCTGGGCTAGTTACAATCGGGTGTTTCTTCTACTTATTTCTAGTTAGGCTTAATAACTTTTATTAAAGTTAAATTTTGTGATCTCCCTGTCATGTCAGTAATAGAAACAGATTCTGCTCCTACATGTCTTGATGGGATTAATGTGCACTGTGCACCAGTGTCAACTAAGGCTTCATACTTTTGTGGTTCTGATGTGCTAGGCTAGTCAATCTACACAGTCTAAAAATCATGGTTTTCCTCAGCCTCTACTTGACTAGAGGCAGGGCTTCACTAAGCCTGGTTATTTTTCTTTCTTTGGGCATAGGTTTTGGAGGTTCTTTTAAGGGGATTGGACGTGTTGTTATCATCATCATATTTGGCAGTTTGGTTATGGGTTATTGGAGCTGCTTTTTTTTTTGGTGAAGTTTCTTCTCTGAGCCTTGTTGTCTTTTAATTTAAGCACTCACTGTGCCAGAGCAGTAGTAGATTTTCTATCTCATCTCATCTCCTCATGTTTTTTCCGTTATCACGTAGGAAGAATTACAGCTTAGCTTGTGGGGTGTACCTTCTCTCCTCGTCTAGGGGATATTTAGGGTTTAGGTACTAGAATTTCTGATTTGTATTGCTGAGATTTGGAGGTCTTCTTTAATTTCTTCCTGGAGTTTCTCGTGATTCTCTTCTATTTTATTTTCTGATTTTTGTATATGTGTTTTTAAAGTTGCAATTTTTGCATGTGTTGGGCTATGCACAGCACATGAGTATATTTGGAGCTTTTTCTCTATATTAGGTACTATTAGGTCTCTTCCTTATCATCTTGCTTCATTATTGTTAAAGCAGAAACGTACTTTTGTGGCTTAAGTTGTGTAAGTTTTTGCTACGTCATGGAGGTACATGGTATTAAGTCTGGATTTATGGTGTCTAGGTCATCTGGGAAGATAATCTTTGCTATTGCTACTTTTCTTAAGTGTTGACTCTCTTGCGCTATGGTTTTTCATTGGGTTTGTTGCATATAGAGATTGCTTGTACACAGATATCTTTGTAACACACTTCTCAATACTCATGCTTAGAGACTGCGAGGGTTAGTTTCCTTCATTATTCTTTGGTCGATAATTGAATTATGTGACAGGGATCCTAAATGCTTTGCTTCAGTACTCTTCAGAAACGTAGCTTGTCTTGCAGCCTTTTAAAGATGGACTAAGTAACTAACTATAGATTTATTAGGTTGAGCGTAATACTTTTTTAGGCTAAAAAGGTAGCCTAAAAAATTATTTCCTTTAGGGAAAAGGACTCAATAGTGACTCTTGATTTTGTGTCAGTTTTTGGTTTTGAGGGTCTTTTTAAAATTATTATCATTATTGTCTATTGGTTGATTGGTTTTAAAAGTGTGGTTTTTGTTTGTTGTGGTAGGAGTAACAGTTACTGGTTGAGGTTCACTGTTTGGTTTAGTTGTGTGTTTAGGCTTATTGTTTGGTTTAGGTGTGGGCTTAGGCTTACTGTTTGGTTTAGTTACAACTTGAGTGTCTGGGGTGTTGGTTGCATCTTGAGTGATTGGGGTACCTGCTGATTTATCTCTCTGACCCCCTGCTTTAATTTGTTGCTTTACAGTATTTAGCAGTGTGTAATAAGCATAGGCTAGGGCTCAGCTTATTGCAATGATCTTTTTTCTTTTTAGAGTCATCATGGTACTTCTTTTTTTAGGTATTTCTCCACTTCAGTTGGGTTTTGTATTTGTTTATGTGGAAAATTTCATGCTATAGGGTCAGAAAATTATTTCAGGGTTTGTCCTAAATCTTCTTATTTTTTACACTACTTAGAATTTTCCATGCTTGGGTCTGCTTCTGGGCTAGGGGTCTCATTAGCTCATCTGGAAATCTCAGGTCTTACTCTTACTGTAGGCTGTATAGGGGAAGCTTATAAGACGAAATACTAGGAAGGTGGTATCTTTGGTATTTAGAGGAAATTGAACATTCTCAAAATGTGATTTAATAGATTTTAAAGGAGAAGGAAAGGAAAGGCTGAAAAGCCTCGTCCCCTGCTCTTCTTCTAACAAACTGGGTGCAATTACTAATAAACCTCCAGAACATGCTACTGGAATTAGGATGCAGGGTAAGATGAAGAAACTATAAAGCACAGTTATTTTGAAAAGACTTTATTACCTTTGTAAACTCCCTATAAATCATTATCACTGGGCTCAGAACAATAGCTATTTTAATCTGTGCCCCTCTATTGTAAAAATTACATGTTAGGGACAATATGAGAGTTATTTTTGAATAAGAAAATAATCTTAGGAACTAGAAAGGTATTAAAACTTAAAAAAAGCTTAGGGACCAGAAACATATGAAGGCCTTTACTCTGAGGGACATGATGAATTTAAGTAGCATACTGACTGCTGTATCTTAACACAGAGTAAGCACAACTAAAATGTAATCAGAATAGGTTTTTTCTACTTTCTGAGCCACGCCTTGGGTGCCAAAAATTGTATTTGTTCTGGTTTAGGGCAAATTTGGGAGAGAACTTCTGAGGGGTTTTTTTAGAAAGTAGATTTAAGTGGCTCTTTAATTGGTTTGGGAAAATATTTTTTTGGAGAAAAGTGGAAAAAAATGTTTATTTGACAGGTAAAGCATTTACTAGCATAAAAACTAAAAAAAAATATTAAACAATAAAACTCTATGTTGCTCTAAAAGAGATGACAAATTTAGAAAGTCTCCTTTGTGGGTTGTAGTTTAGTTTATTCAGTCTCTTATTAGTTTCTCTGGTGCTAGAAATGCTGCAGCCCAGGCCTGGCCTGGAGGGCTGCAGGTGTGATCTGCCGGTGTTCCTCTGGGTGTTCAGTTTAGAGTAGGTTTAAATAGGTCTAAAGAAAAAGAAAAACTACAGTCTAGGGAACTTTTATGGTTTAACTAGCTAAAAACTAACTGAAAGCAAGGATTTTGGGCAGCTGGGGGGTCTGTGGGTGGCTGCTTGAGGATCTCACTGAGGGGCTGTTGGATTGTGGTTCCCTTCTGGAGCTGGGGCTTCTCAGGCCTGAGCGTGTTGTCATCCATTGGCAGAAGCTGTGGGACAATGAGGCAAGAGCGGCAGCAGCTTTGAGCTCAGGAGCGGAACTGCGAGGCAAGAACGAGCTTGGAGCTGAAGAAGGGGCATGAGAGACCCTTTGGGCAAAGGGCCTTCCTGGCATGGCCAGGGCACCTTCCAGATGCTGCAGCTGGCTTTGCGCTGGGCAACCTCCCTGAAAGTAGGGCTGGGTCTTTGCTGTCGTTGGCCTTTTGCCATTGTGCTCCTTTGGCTGCCCGGAGAGAGGGGCAACCCTGTAAGGAGGGTGACAGCCCTCTCTTCGTACCTGAGGAGAGGAAATGGAGCTCTCCCGGTCCCCAGCATAGCCACCCACCCTGTCAGCAGGGCGGGGCCTTTTGCCCAGCCCTGGCAGTTTTCTGCCAGCTGCTAGCCCCTGTCCAGCGTGACCCCCTGTACTCGGGGCGCGTCACAGTCTTTGTCCCCGTGCCAGCCCTGAAGCGCCTCAGCGCGTCGAGGCCCCTGTGCCCTCCCCGCAGTGCTGCAGGGGCAGGTCTGATGCTTTCCTCTCCTACACAGCGGTAGGAGTGGCTCCCTAGAGCAGGTTGACCACACAGAACTTGCTCCCTCTTCTGGGACTGTCTTCCCCTCCCTCCCCATCTTCCCCTTAGTTGGTGTGAGTGAGCAAGTGTGTTTGTCCCCCTTTAGCCCCACTTTAGAAATAGAGCAGGAGGGAAGGAGGAGCTCTGTGCGGTCACAGGGAGGTCCCTAAAAATGCACCGTTGGAGAAAGTGTCTGACCTTGCCCCTGCCGTCTGAGGACAGCATGGAGCCACTTAGTGGTAGTGTGGGCACCGTGACCCCCGCCTGTAGCCAGGGCCTGGGTCTGTGCTGGTCCTGCTGGTGACCTGCCAGCATGCTGGCCCTGTACTCGGGGCACGTGTCACGACCTTGTGGAGCCCTTTGTTCCCAGGGGCAGCCCCAGGTCCCTGTAAGCAGGGCTGCGGAGTCTGCTTTAGACAGGTGACAGGAACGAGTGCTCCTGGGCCCTTGCGAGGCTGCAGGTTGACAAAGTGCTGTGCCACAGGGTGCAGTCCCACCTTTGGCGCTGCTTTGGGCTGGCGCCTTGTTGAGGAGGCTCCTGGGGCTCCTGCAAACGGCTGTGTTGCCATGCTGCACTGCGGCCAGGCTCCGGCCGGCCCATACATGTGGTGCAGGCTGGAGCCTGTGCTCCGTGGTGCGTGCTGGGCTGCGGGGGATGGCCCTGTAAGTGGGGTTGTGTGTGTCCCCTGTGTGGCCTCGTGGACCCCCTGTAACCAGGCAGGTATCTCTGGCCCTGGTCTTTCAGAGGTGTGGGGTCAGGAGTCACGGTGCTGGGCATGTGCCCTTGGTGTCCTCGGCGCTGGGGCCCCAGCCCCTCGGCTTTAGGCCCTAGGCCCAACTGCCTGACTGTACAGTCTCATTCCTGTTCCCTGGAGGAAGGCTGAGCTCTGTGGCTCCCTGAGTGTGGACAGGCCTGTAAGCAGGCTGCGGGTCTGGGAGCCTTTGTGCTCCTTTCAGCTGGCAGCCTGCGTGAGGCAGCCACTCCATTAGTGGGGAGTGCCCCGGAATTGGAGAGAAGGAGCCTGCATAGGCTTTGGGGACCAGGGCTGCCCTGTAAGTCAGGGCCAGTGCTCTGGAGTCCTGGGCACTTTGCAGTCCAAGCAGTGGCTTGAGCCCCCTGTAAGCAGGGGTGCAGCCTCTTGGCCACTGCTTTGCATGCCCAGCTTCGTTTGCCCAGAGGGCCTGGCTCCCAACACCGCATGGGACTGCGCCAGACATTGCAATGGTTGGAGGCTTTTGGGCAGCTGAGGCTGGGGGGTCTGTGGGTGATGGTTTGAGGATCTCGCTGTGGGACTGTTTGGTTGTGGTTCCCTTTGGGAGCTGGAGCTTCTCAGGCCTGAGCATGTTGTCATCCATTGGCAGAAGTTGTGGGACAATGAGGCAAGAGCGGCAGCAGCTTTGAGCTCAGGAGCGGAACTGCGAGGCAAGAACGAGCTTGGAGCTGAAGAAGGGGCATGAGAGACCCTTTGGGCAAAGGGCCTTCCTGGCACAGCCAGGGCACCTTATGGGTGCCGCAGCTGGCTTTGCGCTGGGCGACCTCTCTGGAGCTTCTCAGGCCTGAGTGTGTCGTTGTCCATTGACACAATGCCTAGTGTGACAACAAGGTATGTGAACTAGTGCAGGTGTGCCTCCGAGCTCCAGTGTTAAATGGTGAGGGAGGAGCATCAGGGATGTGTGGCAGGTCTGGGAAGATGCCAATGTGTCTACTAGGAAATACTGGTTCTGGCAGCTGAGATTGCCGCAGGGAGGCGGCCACTCTTTGCTCTCCCTGATGGAGCATGGGACATGAAGGTAGCACACTTGAATTTCCACTGTGGCCGCTCTCTAGCCCACCCTGCTCCCCTCTGCCTGGCCCCTCCATCATCTACTGTGGCCAGGAGCACACCCCCTTCCCTGGATTGTCAACAGCCTGTACAGCAAAACCTCCTTGGTGATGGCCAGGCTCTGCCGGAGAACCATGGAGAGGGTAAGGTCTTGTACCAGGCACTGAATGTCACATCTGGCCCTTCCCCAGCCTCTTAATTTGCTCATTTACCCAGAAATTATCTCATCAGTTTCAGCTTCTACTGAGGCTGCTGAAGAGAAGGGCTTAAAAGGGAACAAGATAGTAGTATCAAATCTTCCAGTATTTTTGTAAGGCTGCAGATCTATTCCTGTTCCCTGGGAGAGTAAAACAACAGTCTGGGAGGAAAATGAATGCCTCCATGTCCTTCTGTAAGCTAATGATGTGTCATGCAGGCAGTGCCAATCCAGCCTCTTCTAAACAAGCAAAAATGCAAAATGAGGAGAGTGGAGAGCTGTAAACGTGGCAGGACTGGTCAGCTGCTCTCCTTTTGCTCAGGCTTACCATTGCCATTGCAATTCATCTTTGAATTTGGCTGGATGTCATCTTTCTGCCTTGCAGCTCTGTAGCTCCTGTGACTAACACAGCCTGGAAAGTGAAGGCAGAGCCCTGGAAACAGTGAATGTAAACCCCACATGGGCTTTGCCGGGTTGGTGCTCTCAGCCCCCGGTGAATCGAGGGGGAGGTAATGTCTGGGTTGCTGCCCTCTCTCCAGGGGTGGCTTGCCCTTCCTCCCCCCGTCCTTTTCCTCCTCCCACGTTTGTGGCTCTGCTCGGTGAGAGCTGCTGGGAAAGCAACACAACGGGGCCCATTCAGTTCTCATTTCTGCAAGGAGAGCAAACACTGGTGCAGGAGCTCGGCAGCTGCTAGACAGGGCAGGGGACACTTTCCTCTCTTCGACACATCTTGAAGTCCAGGTACTCCAAACCCCGGGTGTGTGAACCCTCCAGGTGTGAGGGAGGGAGTCATGGCATGATGTCTGGCATGTGGCAGTGCTCCAGGCACAGCATGGGGACTGAGTTTAGGGACATTACATTGGTGGCACTGGGCAGTGGGTGTGCAGGAGAGGGCTGCCCCAGTGTGTGTGGGCTGCAGCAGGACTAGATGGGGTGACAGCAGGAGAGCAGTGTTGGGGTATGGGACCACAGAGGATGATGAGCTACAGTGGGCATGGGGCTGTGCACTACAGTGGCTCCACAAATTTAAGCCTTGCAGACTCTGTTGATGCAAGGCTCCTTCTTGGAGCTTAGTAGGATGTATTGGTCATATCTGCAGCCTGCTGCCTCCTCTGTGTTTCTCCCAGCCTTGGCCTCTCTCTGATACCTTCACCCCAGGGGCTCGCTCCTGCCCAGCCAAAACCAACCTCTCCTTCCTGCAGCTGAACAGTGGAGTTCTATTCCAAACACTGCTATGAATAGCTTAAGAGGGGAGCAGGGAGCTTGTAGGGTGGGAGGGAGATGACCAGGATGGTGGAGACATGGGACATTTGCCATTTAAAGAAGGGTAGTGGCTCAAAAGCCTGTGTGATCACATTCCCTGGATGGCTACACCTGCTTGCATTACAAAAACAATTGTAGGAGAGATATTGATAGCTTGCACAGAGCAAGGCAACCTTAAGTTAGTGATATTTGAAGAAAATGCGGGGGTGGGTGTCTGTTTCAAGCCAGCTCCTTGTGAGTGACCTGCTAGCTGTGACCTTCACTTTTCATTCCAAGAATTCCTCCTCTCTTTTTTCCACTCTTCCTCATTTATAACTTGTGAAATCATAGTGTGAGAGCAAGAGAAAGTGAGACCTGACCCACTAGGTGACAGCAGCACCGTCTTGGCACATGGGGTGCCAAGCAGGTGATGTTGTTTGGGGATGCATGGGAGCCTGGCCTCTCTCCTGGCCTTACATCTGTCTCTCCCCAGACATAGGTGCCCTCCACTATGGGGCCATCCTGGAGGCTCCTCCTGCTTGCAGTGGTCCTGGGGGCGATGGCTGCCGCAAGCTGCCCTGCACCCTGTGTCTGCGATAACCTCCGTGCCCATGTCCTCTGTCTCAATGGGAGCCTGACTGCCATCCCTGACACCATCCCAGAGGTGGGGAAAGCGAAGAAAGGTCAAGGGATGGGGAGAGAAGATAGGTATGGCAGCCCTGGGGTAATTTGGTGTTTTATTTGTGTGACTGACAGCTCACCAGAAAACTAGACCTTCGGGGCAACAGTTTCATGGTCATCCCAGAAGGAGCCTTCCTTGCTACCCCTTACCTGACACACTTAGACCTGCAGCACTGCAAGGTGGAGAGGCTGGAGGAAGGGGCTTTCCGGGGTCTAGGGAGGCTCATCTACCTCAACCTGGCCTCCAATGGCATAGCCCTCCTCTACCAGGAGTCCCTGGACGGGCTCTTCTCCCTCCAGCAGCTCATTCTGGAGGGGAATCGCATTGAGGAGATACAGCTGGGTGCTTTCGGCCACCTGGGGTCCCTCACTGTCCTCGACCTGAGGGCAAATGCTTTGGTCTACCTCCCAGACATGGTCTTCCAGGGTCTGCAGGTTCTTAGATGGCTCCGGCTGTCTCACAATGCCCTCCATGTGCTGGGCAGTGAGGCCTTTGCTGCTCTGCCTGCCCTGCGCAGGCTGAGCCTGGACCACAATGAGCTGCAGGCACTGCCTGGAGAGGCCCTGGCCAGGTTGGATGGCACTACCCGGCTAGACCTGGGCCACAACCCCATCACCCATGTGGCCGAGGAAGCCCTGGCCATGGCCTCACTGAGGCACCTCTTCCTGGACCATGCCTCCCTTCAGGATGTGGCACCCGATGCCTTTGCCCGCAGTCCCCAGCTCCGTATTCTGGACCTCCGGGAAAACCAGCTGCAGAGGCTGCCACCCCTGGCTGGGGCAGGGGGGCTGGTAAGGGTCAGCCTGAATGGGAACCCTCTTCTCTGCTCCTGCCTCCTGCGCCCCTTCCACAAGTGGCTGGCAAGGGCACGGGTGCAGGCTGAGGGTGCCTGTGCTGCACCCCCTGCCCTCCGTGGCCGGTCTCTCAACTCCCTGAAGTCCCTTGAGATGAGATGCAGTCGCCTCCGGCCACCCCCTAGCCCCACCGTACTGCCAGAGCAGCCAAGGGCAGCTGGCAGCAGGCAGTGCCCCTGGGGATGTGTCTGCTCCCCTGAGTTCCATCATGGGTCCTGCGACAATAGGAACCTGCGGGAGATCCCTCAGGACTTCCCTGAGGACACCCGCCTTCTCGACCTGCGCCGAAACCCCTTCAGGACAGTGCCACCGGATGCCTTCCCTGGCCTGAAGGAGCTGGTGTCGCTCCACCTGCAGAGGTGCAGCATCAGGGTGCTGCACCCTGGGGCACTCCGGGGGCTGGAGAGCCTGGTCTACCTGTACCTCACTGACAACCACCTCTCCACCCTTGTGGCTGCTGCCTTTGAGGGGGCCCCACAGCTGGCCTATCTCGATCTGGACCACAATGCCTTCACCCACATGCCTGCAGGCACCTTCCGGCTCTTGCCCAACCTCATCTCCCTCCATCTCCAGCACAACACCATTGGAGAACTGGTGGAGGGTGACCTGGCCGGAGCCAGGGGGCTCCGCTGGCTCTACCTAGCTGGGAATGCCATCAGGCACATTGCCCCAGCTGCCCTGGCTCCCACCAAGATGCTGGAAAAGCTGCACCTGGAGGGAAACCACTTGTCAGAGGTGCCTACAGCAGCCCTGTGGAGCCTGCCTGCCCTGAATGAGTTGAAGCTGTCCCGAAACCCCATCAAGCACATGGGAGACAGTGTCTTCCTGCCGGTGGCCTCCAGCCTGCAGCACCTCTACCTGGACAACATGGGCTTGGAGCGGGTGAGTGTGTTATGGGACTCCCAAGGGGCAGTGGCACCACAAGGCATATTACAGGTTCCACTGCCCAGGGCTGGTGGCCCCTCTAAGGGCATCCAATCAGATGTCCCCGAATTCCCAAGCCTGCAGATGTTCCATAGCCTGGCTGGGAAGCCAGATTTCTTCAGGCTCAGCTGCAGCATTCCCTTGCTTCAGCCTTGCTCCTGGCTCCCTCGGGAGAAGCTTACTCCCTCCAGTCCTTAAACACCCAATTTCATTGGGGTTCAGACCATTCCTTAAATCACCTCCTTCCCCCAGCTCTGGCCAGATTTCTCTTTCTCTTATTACGGCTGTCCTGAAGGACTCTCTACTTCTATTACCCTGAATACTTCCATCCTCTCAAGGAAGTGATGTTAGCAGCACCCTCATAAAAACTGTCTATCTTAACAGCACCCAGAGATCACTCCGAGACCTCCTGGATGTGGATGTGAAAAAGAAGACTGAACAGGAGTCTAATGAGTTCCAGACTGTGATTGAAACTGCTTGAATTAAGCAGTTTAAAGCAGCTCTTTTGTGGGGCCACCAGGTTCAGGACAGGTTGTCAGGCCCCCAAGATGATCAGAAGTGCAGGGGCAGAGATCTGCACTCCTGCCTTGATCAGCATGCCCCTGACTTACCTTTCTTCCATTGCAGATTTCCCCCCATGCCTTCAGTGGCCTTGGTTCCAAGATCAGAAGCCTCTACCTGGAGAGCAACAAAATGAGTAACATACCTGACATGAGCAACTTCACGGGGTTGGAGATCCTCAACCTGCAGGATGTGCCTTTCCACTGTGACTGCCAGCTCCTTCCGCTGCACAGGTGAGTGCCACAAGGGGGGAACAGCTTCAGGGATATGCCTGGGGGCAGCTGGACCTCCCATGATGAAGGCACAAGCTCACAACACACTGGCCATTTTGGTCTTTTCCAATGGTGGTGAGATGTAGCACACATCTATGTGCAAGGATGGAAGTTGCCTGGGCTTTCAGGGTGTAGGGAAACCAGCCACAAGCTGGGACGGGCAAATATTCAGAGGTCACCCAGGTGACCTGGCCTTACTTTGAAGTTATCATCCACTTATGGGCATAGACTTTTGCCCTTCCATTCGCCCTGCCTCACTCCTTTCCCTCATCTTCTACCACATTTCCAGGTGGATCAACAAACTCAACCTTTGCTTAGGGGCCACCTGTGCGTCCCCTGCAGAAGCCCAGGGGCTGAAGGTGAAGCTTTCCACCACTTTCCAAACTTGTCCTGGCTGGGGACAAGGCGAGGCTGGGGAAACGAATCCTAACAAGACTAAGACTGCAAGCAAGCCCAGCAAGAAAACGAGGTCAGGAAAATCTCCAGCCAGAGACTTCAGTAAGAGCAGAGCTTAGGGTTTGTTAAGGTGCGTAGGACATGTGCTGGACACAACAGGGCCATACCTACAGTTTGGCTAGAGCAGTTTTGCTAGACTTGTCCCCACCATGGAGACATGAATATTGCCCAAAGTGCACAGGAGAGCCTGGTGCCACCAAAACAATGCTGATTTGCCAAAGATGCAGGGTTTGGTTTTGCAGGACACAGAGGCACATTCCATACAGTCTGCAGCATGCTTTGGTGATGCAAACAATGAAGTCAAATACTTGCTGCTTCTTTCCAAGGCTTCCTCCAGCCATGTGGAAAAGCTGCTATCCACAAGTTTAGTTTTGTTTTTGAGAGCACTTTCACAGCTGCCAAAATCATAGAAGAACCCAAGTGGGACTACAATCAGCACCAACCAGTAAGGTCCTACACTGGCACAAATCTTATGCTAGAAAGCTTAAAAATTATTAGTGAAAATGTTGCCTTAATTCCCAGCAGTTCCTTAGAATTAAAACATATGCACATGGACGCCTTTTTATTTCCTGCAGAATTTGATCAGTGATCCGTAAGTGATCCCATGATAAACAACGTGCTCAACTTATTCCCCATGACTGCATAGGTTGGGATCCCAGGCCCCAGAAGCATGCTTAAATTGAAAAGGCTCTAAAAGATAAATGTACAGATAAAGATATGTTTTGACTAACTCTGGATTTTTGTGGCCTGGAAAGCAATATACAAGCCTTGGGCCTCTTCCTAAAGTTGGTCACAGGGCTCTAGGGTACAGATCATAGACCAAATTTACAGTAAAACTGTTAAAAAAAAATAAAAACTCAAACAATGCTCCAAGTCCTCTGCAAATCTGGGTTCAAAAGCAAGAAATTACACAGCGTAGATGAGTATCTGGTTTTGAGGTTGGTGCCATGGAGGTTTTGGCTTTTCTGATGATGGGGTGTACTTTAATGATTGTAACGTATTAGGGTGGGTGTGCTTTAATGATTGTAACATGTTAAGATGGACAGGATCCACCTGTCTATAAAGGGTAAGAGAATTTTTGGCAGCAGCCTGCCTCATTAGGCGAGATGGGCTTTAAATTAAATAACTTGGTGTAGGTGAGTTCCAAAGTCCCATGGCTTCCTCTGGGGAGAAGATCATACCAATCAGTGCAGCGAAAGGTGTTCCTTGACAGTCCCTCAAGGTGAGCATCAAAGAACTACCACCGAAGGTGTTTACAGTTGTGGTGAATCCTCCTAAACTCCTTCCTGGGTAATCCAACTGCTTGATTAAACCAGATGAGTGGGACAATTTCAGGTTCTTCCCTGGCAAGCTGTGGGATGGTATGAAAAAGTTAGAGGGACAGGGTGCCAGTGAGTCCCTGCACAGGTGACTTGAAGAGGTAGCAAACAAAGGGGAGCACACTTGGAGTCTTACAGAGGAGAGCCAGGGACTCCTGAGGTAACAGAAGCCAACAGGGATACCAGCAGGGAAATATCTCAAAGGAATTAAGTGGTGTTCCTCTAGGAAGGTGATGCATCCAACAGCCTGCCCAAGCTGCCTTTACACCAAAGCAAGCAGCATGGGCCACAAAATCAAAGGAGGGGCTGGAAGTCACCGTGCTGCTGGAAAGTTATGACTTTGTTGCCATTACTGAAACTTGGTGGGACAAATTGTGTGACTGGAGTGTGACTATCAATGACTTTGAGCTGGTCAGAAGAGACAGAAAGGAGGGAGAGGTGGAGGGGTTGCCCTCTGCGTCAAGAGCTGCATTGAGTGTGAAGAGCTGTCTCTGAAGAGCAGCCATAAGCAGGTTGAAAGACTGGGTAAAAATCAGACACTGAGGCAACAGAAGGAACCTTGCAGCTGGGGTCTGCTACAGCTGCCTGACCAAGGGGAGCCTATTGACAAAGCCTTCTTGCCCCAGTTACAGGAGGCATTGTGCTCACACGCTCCAGTTCTGTTGGGGGACTTCAGCCACCTTGACATCTACTGGGAAAGTATCAAGGTAAACTGCAGGCAATCCAGGAGACTCCTGCAATGCATGGAGGATAGCTTCTTGAACCAGGTGGACTTCTGTAAAGCTTTTGACACAGTCCCCCACAACTATTCTCTCCAAACTGGAGTGATGGATTTCCTGGGTGGACTGTTGGGTGGATTAGGAATTGGTTGGATGGTTGCCTTCAGAGGGTAGTGGTCAACAGCTCAGAGTCCCAGTGACCAGTGGTGTCCCTCAGGGGTCTGTATTGGGACCAGTGTTATTTAATGTCTTCATTAATGACACAGACAACAGGATCAGGTGCACCCTCAGCAAGTTTGCAGATAACACCAAGCTGAGTGGTGCTCTTCATTTATCTGAAGGATGGGATGCCAGCCATAGGGATCTGGACAGCATCGGGAAGTGGGCACCTGGGTTGGGGCAACCCCCGGTATCAACACAAGCTGGGGGATGAAGGGATCAATAGCAACCCTGCCAAGGACTTGGCGATACAGGTGGGTGAGAGGCTGGACAAGATCCAGCAATGGGTACTCACAGCACAGAAAGCCAATCAAGCATCAAGAGATGAGTGAAAGCATCAAAAGCAGCATGGCCAGCAGGGTGAGGGAGGGGATTCTCCCCCTCTGCTCTGGTGAAACCCCACCTGCAGTGCTGCATCCAGCTCTGGGGTCCTCTGTACAAAAAACGACATAGACCTGTTGGAACAAGTCCAGAGGAGGCCACCAAAATCATTAAAGGGATGGAGCACCTCTCCTCTGAGGAAATGCTGACAGAATTGGGATTGTTCACTCTGGAAAAGAGAAGGCTTCAAGGTAACCTAACTGCAGTCTCCTGATACCTGAAAGGAACATACAGGCAAGGTGGCACAAGACCATTTACAAGAGCAGGTAGTGACAGCACAAGGAGGAATGGGTTAAAGCTGAAAGACAGTAGTTTTAGATTATGTATTAGGAAAAAATTGTTTACTGTGATGGTGGTGAGGCACTGGAACAGGTTGCCCAGGGACGTTGTGGATGCCTCATCCCTAGAAGTGTTCAAGTCTAGGTCAGACAGGGCACTGGGCAACCTGACCTAGTGGAAGGTGTCCCCACCACAGCAGGGGTATTGAAACTAGATGAGGATCTTGAGATCTTTAAGGTCCTCTTCCAACCCAAACCATTCTATGATTCTATGAAAAAAGGTTTCACTTCTTCAGCAGGCATCATAGTCTCTTTTTGTTTCTTCACCTCTTTCCACTCCTCCTGTTTTGATTTTCTTGGGGTTCACAGCACTTAGACCAGAGAGCACAACACCGAAGTCCTACAGGGGCAGCTCCTTTCCTGATACATCCTGCACGCATCATGTTGGACAGCAGCTTGTCACCTCCAGCCAAAGCAAAGAACCCAAACTGGCCTTTGGTGCTCTGGCAGCCTCTTTCCCTGTTTCAAGCTCCTGTTCCAAAAGGTGCCTTTAAAATCAGGCATGCACAACTACAGCAGCCACCCTGGTCATGTTCTGCAGCACCCTTGCAGTCTTTCTGCTGTTTCCCAGGGCTTAATATTACAAGTCTGGGGGAAATTTTCTTGCACACCAGGAAAGCAGAGTTACAATGCCACAGGATGGTCTGCTTTAAAGAAGGAAGGCCCTTTTGGTCCTCTGTTTCCCTTTGCCAGGACCTTCCATAAAGAGCCACAAGGTGAAGCTGCTGTGGGCAGCTGAGGAATGCTCCAGATCAGTCTGTGTCCTCCTGCTTTATGCTGCTGATGGGAATGGGAAGCTCTGTCTCTCCAAATTCTGCATCTGAAGGGTCAATGATTTCTTCTTTCACCCGCACAGCAATGACTAGCAAGAGAAAGAAAGAGGGAAAAATAAGTAAACAAAATCAACCCATGCTGACTAGCATTACCTGCAGCACCTCCAAACCAGCTCTGTTCATGGAGGTACTCAAAATGCCCCAGGCCCTGGGGCCAGCCCACTTCCTGAGGGTCCCTCACCACAGGCAGGCCTGTCAGGCCACTGTAAATCTATCCACGGTAACAGCAGCAATCAGGATGGGACTAAACCCTGGCAGCATTCATCTGCTGGCTCCCAAGAACAACTCCTACGGGAGGAAAAGCTGGTGTGGTCCATTTTTGATCTGCCTGAGTTCACACAGGGGAACTTAAATGAAAAAGAGGGACCTTCATGACTCTCCAATCCCTCTGTGCAGAAGGCACCTTACCCACCCTCTTTCCCCCTAGCCACTAGGATTGGCTACTCTTCTGGTCACCACAGCATGAGAGGCTGTGTTCACATGCTGCAACAGCCCTTACGGGGATTGGGATGTGACAGCCACCTCTGACATATCCACTTTGTCTCTCCTCCCTGGCCTCACGCAACCAGACCACTCAGCAGGGCAGCCAGGCCCTCAGCCGGTATTAGCAGCATTGAGATTTTGAGCTGTACTGGTCCCACCAAGCCTTCTTGGGAGGCAAACCTTCCATGGACAGCAAGAAAATACTTTCTTCTACTCTCTGGAGTGTCTCTGGAGGACTAGGGAAGGACATTTGACATGCTGCTGCCTTTTCCTGCCTGGGGGTGCCCATGACTTAGTGGCCAAGAGGGTGTATGGGGAGAGGTGGACGTGGCTGCAGGGTAGAGTAACTAATTTCCCTTACTCTCATCAGGTGCTGGCTCTGGCAAAGCCTGGCTGGCAGCTTTTGCTTCTCGTTTTGAATTCGTGGCAGAAGGCTTCTTGACAGTCTGCTTGACACTGCGGGCTTTGGCAGGTAACTTTTTTCCTTAACAAAGAGATAACAGAGTATGAGCAAAAATGTGTTTCTTTTCCCTGGAAAATCAGCAACCCTGCTCCTCTGAGAAACCACAGGCCAGGGACCAGCACAACTGAACAGAAAGCTACATGGTCATTAGCTGCCAACTAGTTATGCAACAGAAATGGCCTACTGGAGAAAAATTCTACAGTCATCATCTCAAAATATGCTCCTTCATGATCTCCTTCATTAAAGGCACGGCACTTCAGCATGTGTTTAACTTCCAAGGAGCAGGTCCTCTTGGAATCGGTGTGGAGTCAGCTTTGCTTACCTGTCTGAGTCTACTCCTAAGCAATGAGCATATTTGCTGCAAGGCACAGACATTGTAACCATAATGTTCTGGGTTTTTGCTGACCTTTTCATTTAGGTTGAAAATTTTTATATTCTTTAGATGTCCTTTTCCCTCCACCCCCAAGGAAGGAATTTCTTGTCTGTCTACATGATTTGCCACAGCTACTGCAACAATGACAATAACAATGACAAGATGAAAGAATAAAATGGTTTCTACTGGCCTCTTCAGCCATCTTAAGGCCTTTCCCTCAACACAAAGCAGGGTTGCTCTCCAGCTACCCTCCAGCTGCAGCAAACATTTCCCTCCAGCCATGGACACAGTAGTGAAAGCAGCACAACCTCACACCTGGAAGCAAGTGCCAACAGAAAACAGACTGCAAAACAGATCCTTCCTGCACACAGCTCTCTGCTCTTTAGGTAACAGGGCAGGTAAGAAAGATGAAGCTGTGTTGACAAACCCACAGCCAACTGAGGGCATCCACAGCAAGACAAGGCCTCTCTCTCCTGCTCTGATGGGACATGGACAGGGTTCCTCTAAACTGGGCCCAGCCTGCGAGCGAGCGGGAGGGCACTAATCAAACATCACTCACTCTTCTTTCCATAGGGTTTCTTCTTCTTCTTGGGCACCTCCTTGGCCTTCGCTGGAGTTGTGGGCTCTGTCATGGAGACGAGAGGGAAACGAAAGCCAAGTCCCATAACCAGTAGGTAACTGGGATGAAGTGACATAAGCGAGAAACAGATATACCCGTCCCCCCAAGCCAAAGCCCTCTTCCCAAGACAACCAGCTGAGGGGAAAGCAAGGCTCTAGTGCAGTTGCTGTCTGTGCTCCAGGTGAGGGCCCAGAGCGGCAGGCTGGGGCAGCACAGGGGAGAGAGGCCCAGTACAGGCTTGGTAAGGGCAGTAAAGAAACAAGATTCGTAGTTTGAGACAAGAAGGTCACTGCAAAGGTCAGGCAGTGGCCTCCCTGTGACAAGGGAAGGAACGAACTCTTGAGAGGATGCTCTTACCTTTTACAGACAAAGAGTTGATGAGAAAAGGGAGCATGGGGCAAGCTCCTGCTGCTATCTGGCTAAGGTTATAGCTATGCTTAATAAAAGGGAGCTGTGCAGGGATAGGACCACCTGAAACTCTACCCAACTTCCTCAGGAGCAATTAATTCTCTGTTGGTATGGGGGAACAAAGCCAATCTCAAAACTCAGGCTGTTATCTTCCCATCAGGCTCTGCCCTCTGCCAGCTGCTAGAATGTGAAAACATAGGAAGATTTATGGTAGCCAGTGCAAATCAAGGAGGCCATTTGCTTCTCCTACGAGGCCCAAAAATCACAGGAGCCACTCACAGAGCAGGAGGAAGGAAATCTATATCTCTAGCATTAGAAACCACAGTAAAATCTTCACTCACCTGGAACCACCGGTGGTTGAAGCTGGTAGCCTGTGAGCTCACACCACCCCACAGGATAAATGTCTGGAGACTCGCAGTCCACCCACTGGTCATACTCGCTGTCCCAGCCATCAAAATGGATGCTAAGGAGACGTTGGACTACACGCTTCACCGTGGCCACACAGATGAGCCGGGGTTCCATCAGGTCCACTGCCTCCACCTTCATGCCTGCCTTGAAGCCATGGTTTGGACAGTCCTAGGTGCATAAAGAATGAAAACATGAAAAAAGAAAAGACAAGGCCATTGCACTCAGTCCAAACCCGTATCTGGCCACCACCACTCTCACACAAGCTGGCCTCCAGCCTAAAGCAAGCAGACAGACAACAAGCCCATAGATCCAAAAACAGATCCAAGGCCAGCTGTGTCCTTAGTCAACTTCAGCCCAGCCTTTAGAAGCAAGTTCCTGATGTGGAGGGAGCAGCAGTTCAGGAACACACAGTCAAACAATTACCTGACATACCCCTGGGAAATCAGAAAGACCAGCACAGGCCCAGGTGCTGTAGCAGTTTTGTTGATGTAAAGCAGCTTCCACCCTCTACCCAACATGCCAGACACACATCCACAGGCAATGAGCAATGCAGAGCCTACCAGGAGCCTGGAGCTCACAGAAACACTAGAGAATCACAGGTGACACTGAGAGGGACCCACAAAAGGCAGGACACTGATGTCCCAACTTGGAGAGCACGATGTCCTCGGCCTTTAAGCTCTCCTTAAAGTGCTGACTGTCATCTCGGAGACTGCATATACTGCATGTTGTCTGTCCTGACTTCAGGAAGGCTTTTGACACTGTCTGCCATAAGAAGGTCATAGAGAAGATGATTGAACTATACAGACTGGGTGGGAATGCAGCAAGATAGACTAAAAACTGGCTGAGTGACTGGCCCAAGAGGATGGTTATTAGTGGCATGAAGTCTAGTTGGAGGCTAGTAAATAGCAGTGTACCCCAGGGGTCAATACTGGATCCAATCCTATTCAACGTCTTCATTAATTAGCCGGATGACATGTCAGAGTGTCATGTCAAACCAAGCAAGCTTGCTTGTGGTAGAAAACGGGGAGGAGAGACAGAATATACTAGATGGTTGTGCTGCCCTCCAGAGGCACCTTGACAAGCTGGAGAAATGGTAGAATCCCATACCTGCGGAGAAGAACCCCAGGCACCAGCATAAGCTAGGGGCAGACTGACTGGAAAGCAGTGTGGCAGAAAAGGGCCTGGGACTCCCAGTGGACATGAAGTTGAATATGGGCCAGGGATGTGCCCTTGGGACAAAGAAGGCTAATGGTAACCTGTTCTCAGCAGATCAATCAAAGTAATCCTTCCCCTCTGCTCAGCACTGATGAGGCCACACTTGAATTATTCCCTGGTATAAGAGAGACATGGACATAGTGAAGAGAGTCCAGCAAAGGGCCAGGAAGATGATGAGGGAACTGGAGCACCTTTTTTATGAGGAAAGGTTGACAGAGTTGTGAGTGTTCATCCTGGAGAAGAAAAGGCTCAGGGGTACCTTAGTTATGTGTATAAATGCCTAAAATGAGGGTGCAAGGATGAAGCCAGATTCCTCTCAGAGGTGCCCAGTGCCTGGACTAGAGTTAACAGGCACAAACTGAAACACAGGAGACCATCAGGAGACATGTTGTACCATGAGTGACAATGAGCACAGGCACAGGTTGCCCACATAGTTGTGGAGCCTCCGTCCATCTGGACATGGTCCTGAACAACCTGATACAGGTAACCCTGCTGTAGCAGGGGTGTTGGACAAGAAGTCACTTCCATCTCAGTGATCTTGTGACAGCCAGGGCTATTGCACTCCTCCTTGCTTACTCCAAGCATCCCTACACATTGTTTCTTCCTGGTAGCACTCACTGTGTTGAAGAGCCGTGATGGAGCAGGTCTTGATTTGGTCTCTTCCAGGTAACGTTCCCAGCTAAATGTCTTTGCATCATGCCCTGCAGAAGGAAGAAACACTAAGAGGTAAAAAGGCAGTCACTGGGTAGACCAGCTGGGACAAGAGGCAGAGTAGGCAGGAAGGAGGCATAGCAGCCGGTTGTAGAGCAGGTCAATGAACCAGCACGTACAGTCTGATCTTGGACATGAACCTAGTGCATGGATTCCATGGGAGTCCAGCACCCCTCTCCACAGGCAAATACAGAAAAGTGCAAGTTGCAGCTCTGAACATCTGTGTCAGCCATAGACCCAGACCACCGAGAAAGGGGAGGACCAGAAGTAAGTAGGAAGTAGTATGTTCAAAACACCACTAAGACCAATCTTTTTTTCTCCCAGTAGCAGGAACACCAAAGGAAGGTGGAACAGCACTGCACAAAAATGCTGCAACACAGAAATTCAGAGCAGGCCTTTTCAGATATGGCTAGATGAGGTAGCAAAAACACTCCTAGGGTGATTTGTTTCTTAGGAGTTTGAATAAATACTCCTGTCAGGTCTATTCACAGAGAAAAGAATAGAGATGACTGTGGGCACTTAAGTACTGACTCCTACACAAATGGCTCTATTTATCCATTCCCACCCTCCTTGCCCTTTAAAAGCTTTTATTCTGGTCAGTTTGGGAATCATACACCTCTGCCTACTGATCTGCCAGGCGCTAACCAAGACTTGGTATATGGGCAAAGCTCAAACAACCTGGCTCTCTGAACCAGCCCTGTCTCCCTGAAAAACAAGCGGATTGGGACCTTGTTTTGATTCATCTGAACCTGACCCCTCTCAGAAACGCACCACCCATCAAATTCTGCATGCAGGTTTGTACCACAGGGCAGAGTCCAAATCTCACCTTTTGGAGGGGTCAGTTCAATGTTGTTCCTCTTACAGAAGTTGGCAGGGAAGATGGCATGTGAGGAGGCATGATAGCAGAACCAGTCAGAGCCATCATCAGACGTTGCTCCATCAATGCTGATCATGAGATACCCATCCAAGAGAACCTGAGATGGGAGTGAAGGCATGAGTGTAGAGCTCTACTTGCTCTAAAGCCTCTCCTCCTTGCAAAAGATTCTCTCAAGAGTCCCCACGTATTGATCACAATTGCCACTAGATAGTAAAATGCAATGTTATATGCCCCAAGCTTCTCCTAATCCCCAAAGCATCAAGTTCTGCAGGACTGGGACCAACACTAAGAGCCTTGTGAAAGGACTATGTGAAAAGCCTTAAATGGTCAGGAGCTCTGTTCTTCCCCAGAAACACTTCATTAGCAGCCCAAAAACCCTCTACACTAGCCAGATCATGAATTTGTTACTGGGTAGAAGGGAAGGAGCACCACCCTTGGATTTGTTACTTTGTACAGCAACAAGACTTGTCCATCCTGTCACTCACTGGTAATTAGTGCCTACCAAAGGCAACAGGCATGCCTGTCCCAAACTCTTCCGTTTCCAAGCAGTGGCTGAAGGGAACATTTTACAGACACAAACAGCTCTCCTAGCATCCCACTGACAAACTCCAAGTGTCAAAGTCCTCAGCCTGGGTTCTGTGAGGGCAAATAGCTTCTTGAAGAAGCAGGAAAAGCCCAGATGAATGCTATCCTTTCAACATTCAACATACTTCACTGAGGAAACCTGGAAACCTGGGCAAGGAATTTACTTCTCAACACTAGCACAAGAGTAGAGTTTACAACCACTTCATCAAGAGAGACTGAAGGTGACACGTCCATCCTCAGCTTCCTCAGGCCATTCCCCACATGGAGGTCACCTCACAACTCTTCCCTTCTTTCCACAGGGGCCTCTCTATGCGCTCTCAGAACTGGACGACAAATCTTTCCTACTGCATGCCCAAGGGTGGAAAGAGAGTGGTTGCTAGTCACACACACTGGACACTAGCTTGCAGACTAAGCATGCTCATCTTCATGCTAAGTACACATGGACAACAGCTCATTAGACCTCTGAGGTCCCCCTGTTCCCTCCACACAACAGCTGTCCATCTCTCTTGACACCCTCTCTGCTCCCCCATGCAAAATCCTACCTGGTCTTATTAATTCGAAAAGACCTGAGGTGAAGCTGCATTATCCCAAGCAAACACAGCGACCCTGTTAGGCTCACTGAACTTACCTTGCAAACAGTGGCAACACAGATATTGCCCAGATTCAGGGGGTCAATGGCTTCCAGTTTCATGCCTCGCTCAAACCATCCACCTTCAGAATAGACAGCTCGTACCTAAGGGAGACTCTGGTATACCATGTGCTGCCAAGGGTATGGGACAGTCCCATCCTGACACCAAGCACAGCAAATGAAAACAAGATTAGAACTTCTTCACTTGGCTTAGCTTGGGAGGGCAAAGCAAAAGTGAAGAAATACAAAGAGGCAGCCAAACCAACACTATGTTTGTGTCAGCAACCTCTTGCCATAGCTCTGGTTAGTCAGAGAGTCAAGCCCAACTGCTGCTCCATAACAAAGCAAGCTTCCTTCTCATCTCGGTCCTTACCGGCAAGATCTAGTTCTTTGTTGGAACTGGTCTCTCCCATGCAATCCTCTTTCCTCCAACTCAAAGCTCCCTTGCTCACCCTTCAATTGCCTCAATCTGTCACTGTCCTTTAATTCATCCAGCTTTCTAGTTTGACCTGCTCCTTCTTAACAACAGCCTTGACACCCCAAAGACCTTACTGTCCTTAGCTATAAGAAAGACCACCCTCAACAACCCACATAGCAGCATGTATGCCCAAGCAAGGAAGTGCTATCACTGCTTCCTTCTTTGTGACCCCCACAGAAAGGCAGACTTGTCCTACCTTCTTAAACAGATAGGGCACAGCATCACAATAAATCTTCCGGAAGGTGGGATGGTTTGCCATGTCATTACGTTTTTCTTCTGTGAGGAATGGAAGAAACACAGAGAGGAAAAAAACCTGAAGCAACTGCAGTAAGGAAACAGACTGGTTATTAATTTTCCTGTGAGAGTTTAGCTGCTATAAATCCCCTCAATATGAGACTATTTAATAAAAAGAAGAGGTCAGTCCCTCTTCACTTCTTATAAAATGGGGCTATGATGAAGGGCTTGCTCAAAAGCAGATGGCTTAGCTTCCTGAGCACTACTGATAACGCATGCAGATATAATCACCAGGGAGAGGCAGCAAGGAACGGAGACACAACCAAAAGGATCAGCAGAGCTAAATTCTGCTGTCTTATTTGTCTTTTATTTTGCCAGAGTAAGCCGATCAACAATTACTTTTAGTAAAGTCAGAAAAACACAACCTGATGGCATCCAGTCTTAGAGAAGCCAGCATGAATTTCCTCAAAGAGGCTACAAACATCTGTCATGTTGCAAAGTCTCCATTCTCACACTAAGGGGACAGACTGCCTGCTTCAAGTAAGAAACCCTACAGTCCCCCATTCTGACATGACAGGGCTTTTATCTATCCAGATAAAAAAACAGCAGACACAAAACTAAGCAGGCTTCACCTGTTAGGTCTTGAGGCAACTGTCTCACTCCCAGCATGTCAAGACTGGTGTCAACAGCAGGGTACAGGCAGTTCCCAGCAAATCAGAAGATGGCTGCAGTGGCCTGATTCTTACCTGTCTTCTTTATGTCATGGCCCACTCTCCGTGACCAGCCCACAGGATGGATGAGGGGACTCCACATGTGGCACCAGAAGTCATCATCACTGTCACCGTCCTCATAGAGGAGTCTCAGTCTGCCCCCAATCACTGTGTCCACCACTGCCATACGTGTCTGGGACACATGGTTCTTATCCACCACCTCGACCCGCATGCCCTGCCGGAACGGGTACTTCATGCTCTCTGCCATCTGGCAACAACCAACAGAGGAGGTGAGATCAACCACAGTTCCCCAAACACTTCAGAGAACAGGTTTTCCCACAGACATGCACCCTGGCACTGCCCAAAGCTGAGTAGGAAGGGATGCATAGGAGTAGGTTAATTGGGGGGACAGGTAGCTAGCAGCCCCACACATGACAGTGTGGTTGGGTACACACACCCTGGGTCTCTCTTTTGTCATGTGGCCTCATAAGAGCTGCCCCACCCCAGCCCAGCAGCAATGCCCAGCCACCACCTTGTGTGAATGTTCCCAGTGAGAACTTCTGTTCTTGAGGAACTGAGTAAGGAATTGTGCGTGCCTTTTTCAGTCATGAAAGAGATGATAAGAGTTTTGAGGCTGCAATTAGAGGTATAGCTTCCAAAAGGGCAACAGTTGACTTCAAAAGAGGTCAGGTTCTTATTTTCACCTTTTTATTCTGATCAGAGGTTGAACTACATGATGATCTATCTGCCAATTCCACATCCAAAGCCAGTTAATCTGCAGACTGACACAAAGGCACAGGTATGTAGAGTCACTGGCTGCTTTCTGACTTTTTTTGAGACCTTTGGTTTGCTCATGCAGCCTTCTCCTACTCATCCACAAATGCCAAGTGGTGTTTATAGAACCCCTGACATTTTGGAACTGTGATCCCAAGATGCCATGGAGCAACTAGGAAACACAAAACAGATCTCCAAACCAGCCTACACCTGAATCCAGAAGAACTTTTAAGCTTCCCCTTCCACCTCCTGTTTATTAGGTGGGAGTGGAGATGCTAAAGGGAGAAAGACAAAAGCAATGTCTGTTTACCTCCACCACTTCCCTTTCAGCTATGAGCTGGGGCCCAGGAACAAGCAGCTACAACACCCTCTTAACTTTCTGAGAAGTAACATGGGAAGCACTAACTACATCCAGATCTCCAGCTCAGTGTCACCACTTACCTTGCACACAGAAAAACCTATCACCTGCCTTCCTGCCTGCTGCCTCTGGGACTGTCTTCCTTCTGCCACTTCCAAAGCTCCTAGCCACAGAAGACCCTCTTCCCTCTAACAAGGTCTAATCTCAGTGTAGGCTACACAAAATCATGAGAGCTATGAAGATGCCAAAGCCATGGCACTTAAAGGAAGCCTGTGCCCTTGTCACTCCCTGCAGGCTGCTTTGTTACCAACACTGAAGGCAAAGTTTTTTGACTCTCAGAGCTATTCCCTGGCACTCAAACAGGGCAGGGAAACGCCAGGTTGGAGCTGCACTGGCCTCTCCCTTCAGCAAAATGCCAAACATTTTGCCAAGTATTTCCCAGCAGACCATATGACAACAGCTTTTATAGCCTGCCTGTGACCCAAAGCAGAAACTGTTGTGCTGATAGGGCATGGAGGCTGTGCCATTCATAAGCCACAGCATCATGACAGGTATCTTAGGAGCATTTGGAAGCACTCACTGCCCCTGCCCAGGTTTCAAGGAACACAAAAGTTGCACAGATCAGAACCAGAAAAGACATGTTGAGCACATGTCTTGACTTCAGCTTCATTTCCCCCATGCAAAATGACAGCCTCCCATGGTTACCTTCATGTGGAAATCCACTGGGATGGTCCTAGCTCCCACCAGTTTTTTCATGAGGTAACTTCTCCAGTCAGTGTACTTGGCATGGATAGCTACATATGGGCAGGGAAAAAGTCCATCTTTATGACCAAAATAATTACAGCACAACACCTTTCATCTCTCTGACAGCCCATTCGCACTAAAAGGCCTTCTTCATACTCAGATTCTATACTCAGTTTTGCCAGCTTGCCCCCACACGTGGCTGAAGGGATCGCCATTACAGAATGAATTGGGCCAAGCAGACATTCAACTCCGCTAATTTAGATGAGGACGTGGTAATAGAGCAAAAACACATGAGCCATACCAAGCAAATAGCTTGCCAGAATTCCACTAAACTGGCATCCCTCTCTGAACTGCTGGCTGTGCAGGAACTGGAGTCACTGCACCTCTCAGAGATGTTGCCCAGAATATAGGACCAAAAAGTTCCCCCAAAGTTCAAGTCCAGTCACCATGTGGGTTAGAAGGAGGAAAAGCCACTGCATTTGCCCCGACAGGTCAGACATCAGCTCTGCATGCAGCATCCCCAGGTCAGTGATAGGGAGACACAGAGAGAACAATCCAAGCAGTCTCCAGCTTCCCAAACTCAAACTACTGCTTGTAACTCAAAGCATAAATGGAGCTGTAGTCCTACATGCAGCGGGAACACCTGTTCCCCTGTGCTAGGCATAAATCAAAGCTTCTCCGTGCCCAGGCATATGCTGACCCCTCTTACCCCACACTCACTTTGTGGTGGTACCAGGATTTTGCTGTTGACGGCACACCAGCCAATGGGGTGAATATCCACTGTGCCTAAATTGCACCAGAAGTCATGACCAGCATCATTCTCAAAGCCCTCATATCGCAGAAGGGCCCTGTATCCTGCCAGGACAGAGCAGACAACCAAAGGCATTAGAGACCAAGAATTTGGCACCACAGGCTTAGTACCCACAGCATGGCCTTCAGAGCTCTGCATAGGTTACCAGAGCTTCTCCAGCAACTATTCCTGCAAATTGCTCAACACTCAAAAGAGGAACCACGTGCTGGTTTCCTCTCATTCCCGCACCATGGTATTTCCTGTTCCAAAATCTTTCAGCAGTTATAGAGCTCCAAAGAGCTGGTGTTTTGCTTGACCAGCTACCCTCAGGTCTAAAGCTTCCCTCAGAGCTTAGCTGTGCCCAGCTGCCAAAGATTACTTTGGAGACTCACCTACAATCTGCATGACAGATGCAATCCAGTACACACGGCTGGGGAGCACAGCATCACTGTTCAGCACTTCCACTTTCATACCTCTTACCACATCATCCCACTGATCGAAGAGCGGCACCTGGAAGATTGAGGCAGCCATGTTGGGAGAGGGATGTGGAAATCTGAGCAGAGTTCAGGCCCTTCTAGCATTCAGAGACATGTCTTAGCAGCTACACTTTCACCTTAGACACAGGCTTGCATACCTTACCCCTCCTAGATCTGCCAGCATCTTGAACTACAGTTGAACTGTCCCAAATATCTCACTGGGATGTTCACTGAGGATCGCAAAAGGCAGAATACCATATAGCAATACTTAACTGTTTCACTGCCAGATGTCCTATTATTCCAATGTAGCTGCTGCCATTCTGCTATGGCATAAAAACACCTAACCATCAATAAAAATGCCGTGTCTGCCTGACCTATCCTCAAGAAAAAGGAAATGCTGTCAGTATTATCAGACCACAATTCAAAAGGAATATAACAAGCCTTATAAAAATTGGATGTGCTGGAGGTGCAGTACTGCCAGGCTCACACAAACTGAATTCCTCTCTGCACATCACCCTAGGCTGTACTCAGCCATACAAACTGCAAAATTAGCTTCCCACTATCATCCCCAGTCACAACTAATTTTGTTCCCAGTCAGCACTGAGCCATCGCTACTGATGCCTGGAAAATAGAATAGCTCTTTGCAACAATGTTAGAGTGAATATAAAACCAAACCTTTACTTGAAAGCTTTCAGGTACACAATATGGCAACAATCACATGTGGTATAGTAATTCTACAATTTTCATAAGATTAGTCAATTAGTATACTTATCATATAACTGTCCAGTTAAAATGTTAGTTGGTTAGGTAATAATTCCTGGGGTTCTGACCCTCTGGAAGCAGTCCAGAGGTTTCTTTTGCCCCATTTTTGTTATGTCTGGTTCAGATTCTGGTTGGGAAATAGTGTCCTCGTAGTTGGTTCTCTTCTTGGAATAAGACTACAATATTTCTGAATGTGTTTATAAGGTTAGCTTATTCTTCCTTCATGTAGGGAAGAAAAGTAGGAAAAATACTAGAAGCTACAGCCATGCTTTAGCAATCTAAAAAGCTATAAATAGATGAAAAACATAAAAAGCTAAAAAACTCCAGCATCACTACCAGCAGTGTTTCTACCAAGTCCTCCTCTGCTTCTTTCCCCCCAGACTCCTGGACCCTTTGTGAGACTCCCACTCTCAGCTGCAAGAAACAAGAAACCCCAACTTCTTTCCCTTGCATCACCTTCTCTCAATAACCCCCTGCTGCACCTCTGCTCACCACCTGTCACAGGAGCACAGGGAGCCCCATGCATAAGACATTCCCTGTATGCCCTGCCATGCATAGCAAAGTAGAACTCACGTGTTTGAAGCAACTGACAGGAGCTGCCTTGTAGCCGTGCTCCTGCAGGTACTTTCCCCAGTCAAAGCCCAGGACAAGTGCTACAAGCAGACATGAGAGAAGAAAATCAGATGAGGTCACAGAACAGGCACAGAGATCAGTTACCTCTGGACTACAGCCTGCAGCCTCCAGGCACTAGGACACAGCACACAGGGATTACGCATTCCACTGCATTTTCTCTGGTGGGAAACTAGACCCCATGTGAGTGCATGGTCACTAACTCCCACAAGAGGCAAAATATATTATTAACCAATATTTGCTGTCACTTGCTTTTGGGGGAGCAGAAAGGGCAATAAAAAGGGTCAGGCAGAGTGCATCCTCTCAGGGTTAAACCACTTCACATTTTGCCTCTCAGCAACAACACTGCAGGGTCGTATCAGCAGCACTTGCTTTCCCAGAGGGTGCTGGGAAAATCAGAGATACTAATTTGAGAAATTAATCCCACAGTCACTCTTGGTTGCAGGCTACAGCTCTGCTCCAACAGCAGTCTGCTCAGGGATCACTCCCTGCTGCTGCCATGTCCCAGCACTCCCCTTTTTCCTAACACAGTAAGTTGCTGCTCCTTCAGCTGCAGTGACTGGTTATTGCTCAAGGTGATCAGTGAGTGACTCGGGGCAAATATAACTCCCCATGAGCAGTGGGGCAGCAAATGGCTGGGAGAAGCAGGACACCTTTAAGTCGCCTTTGCCAGCAGAAGTCAGCCACTCGTGGGACTGGGACCACAGAGCTTACACTCTAGGTCAAGTCATACGAGGAGTGAGGATGAGGCTACAATAGTGGATGGGCAGGAAGAGGAAAAAAGACATGCCCTGTGTTCTGCCAGCCTGTGTCAGAGCAATCCACACACATCATACAAGGCAGTGTACAAGAGAGGAGGAGGAGGACTGCAGAGCCTACAGCCCTCAAGGTGCCCCCATTTTTGTGACTCCAGCAGCTGCACCTCCTCACACCTCACGTACACTCACCATCCTGACCTGTCAGTGTCCCATCTGCCAGCTGTCCTGTGCCCTGCGAATGGAGGAAGGCCCCTATCTTGGCTGACCAGGATGCCTTGTGCAGAACTTTAGCTTTCTTTGTCGGTGGTTTCCCCTACAAAAGAAGGAACATAAGAAACATTAATGGCACAGGAGACTAAGCCACCCCCTGCAACTGGGTACACATCTTTTCCTTGGGACAATTTTCAGGCTACTACAATATTTATTAATGCTCACAGGAACAAGAAACAGCAGGTAAAATACCAGTGTGTCCTTTCTCAGTTTTTAGAAAGTACCACCTTTAACCTGTCATGCCTTCTCTGGGGACTTCAGGCAGGAAGAACAAGCCACTGGGGATGTCAGTCTGATATTTAATTAGAGAGCAACCACCTACCCCTACATACAGGCACATCATCCTCCATCCTCAAGAAAGCTCACAGAATTATAGACTCTCCCTGAAGAGCGAAGTTTGCCTTCCTAAAGTTCAGGAGCATGACTTTACTCCTTACTGACCTATATTCCTCAACATTGCAAATTCCACCAATGCATGACCACTGCAAGTGGAGCCACCGCCTCCAGTCTTGACATCCACAATTAGTTCACTTCCCTTGGTGACCATCAAATCTACTGTTGCATCCCTCTGCTACAGCTGTCTATTCCCTGGCTGAAGAAATTATCCCCCATGCATTCCAGGAGTCTCCTGGATTACCTACAGCTTGCCATGCTACTTTTTGCATGTATAGGGATGGTTGAAGTCCCTCAGCATGACAAGAGCCTGCAAGCACGATGGAACCTGAGAGCCAGCTGGAAAGGTTTTAACGCACCTGCAGTCTGGCCAGGATGCTGGCCTTTTTGGAATTTGAGGAGTAGCTTCTGGAGCAGGAGACGCTGCAGAAACGTTTGGTCTTGGAGAAGAAAGCCTCCCTGGTGCCCACAATCCCACACATTTCGCACACAGCTGGGAGAAGGAAGGCCAAAAATATGAGCATTTGGCAGAGTCAATGCACTACAAGGACAGAGCTGAGACCAGCTAATTATCATCATACAGAGCAGAACCCCCACATAGCCCAGAAAATGCAATCTGAATCCAAAGCTGCTCCCAAAGCATCCCCAAGGTGCAGCCACATACCCTTCACTGCCCCCGAACATGTTTCAGGCAGCACAGGCAGTACCTGGCTCGGAGCCACTGTCTTCTGTGAGCCGGCCTGTGGATGGCTGGTGCATCGGAGAGGTCGAAAGCTCTCCAGCTTCCCGGTCTGCCACCTCATCATCGCTAGACTCCTCCAGACAGGAGCTGCTATCACTGCCCATGCTGCTGTTGTAGCACGTGAGGCTGTCATAACCCCCGAAGATGTCCAATTCATCATCCTCCTCATCGTCATCACCTTCCTCCTCCACCCGCTCCAAAGATGAAGTTTTGTGGCAGAAGGCAGACACCAACTACAAAAAGAGTTTGCTTTAAAAATTAAAATTTAAACTCTTTTTTTTGCTACAAAAAATAGATATTTTACATCCCACTGCACAATAAACCTGCCTTTGCTGCTGGGGGAGGCCCTCTTGGGCCAGGGAGTGGCCTCAGGGCAGGCAAGGAGTTCACATAACAGCCCCAAAGGCAGGAATCTGAATGCCTTCCCCCTACACAGGTCCCTTTACTGGTATTCCACATGCTGCATTGTGCTTCCCAAGAAGAAAGTGCCACAGGGCTGTAGCTAGACAGAAAACAGCTTGAGGAACATAGAAAAATACAGGGCAAAGCACTGCCATCCTGATGAAGGACGGATGAGACTGTGTCCTTCCAAGCAATGCTCGTCCCAACACAGTTGCACAGCACAGCAGCGCAGACACTGTCAAAGTAAAGCCAGCACAGACTTCCAGAATGGAGCACAAGCTGCACGTTCCTGCCACCACAGTTCATAAGACCAGCACAGTCTGGAAGTCAGCAGGGCCAACTCAGTCCTGGAGACAATTCATGTCCTCTGGAAACTGCAGAGTCCACAGCTGATCTCGGTTCAGAAACTACACCAGCAGGATGGCAGAACGTTTGCTATAGGTCTTTGCCTAAAACCAGATGCCTCCACAGCTAAACATCTTCACAAGCTCTTTGTACTTGCTGTTACAGCAGGAGAGCTGTGAGGCAGAGACTGAAGAAAGAGCTCAGAAAAACACCATGTCTCAGACTAGAAGAATCTTGAACCAGGCTCCAAATAAGCATAAAAGAAGCTGTGAAAATGCATTAGCAACTCATGAAGGAGCAGCAAGAACTCAGCATCAGCACAGGAAGTGATGGAAGAGAAAGGCAGATTCAAAGAGCTACATGAAGCAGGAGGATATAATTGTTCCTCCAAGTAGGCAACAACAAAAGATCAGCAGCAAGCCCATCACCTTCCAGTGCTAAATTCCCTCTGATCCCTGGCTCCTAGCTATCATTATAGACACGTGGACAGGAAGATCAGATTTCACTCACTCACTGCTGTCTCCCCGCATCCTCCCTGGCTTTCACACAAAACAGACCCAAGGTTCCGAGGTTACTCCCTGAACAAAGAGTTGTTCTCCTGCGCATCCAGGCCCTCAGACAGCATTCCTGACGTCTGAAAGGACTGAACTCCTCTAAAAAAGAAAGATTTTCGTCGCTTTCTAGTCCCTATGTGGGTGCACCTTACACCAGCTCGAAGGACGTGAGCACCATTGCATCGTTACTCTTCCACAACAGGCGAGTGAAACTTGCGGGCACGTTACAAGTCCCCAGGGCTGCCAAACAAGGGCAACATCACTCGGAGCCTCCTCAGGAAGCTGAGGGGGACGCAGGGGCCCATCCCGCCGGGATCAGATGGACCCACCGCCGCCCCCAAGAGCAGCCCGGTCAGGGCCCCAGCGGAACCCCCGTCCCGTCTCGTCTCGTCTCGTCTCATCTCGTCCCGTCCCGCTCACCTCTCCCCGGTCCCGCTCCATCGCTCCCGGGACACCGCCAGCCCGCCTCATGCGCGTGGAGAGCGTCCCCCGTGAGCTCTGCGTCTGATTGGCGAGAGCAGCGGAAAGCACAGCAAATCAGCGGGGAGCTTGTTCCCACCGCGCTGCCCGCGGGGCACGACGGGAGCTGTAGTTCGTTTCCCGCAGCCGAGGCGCCTCGCGGCGGTCCCGCCCAGGAACAGGCCGAGCCCCGCTGCTGTTTTCCTGCTCCATTCCTGCTTGTGGTTCGGTATTAGCCCACTCTGTCCCAGAATGGCTTGGATTTGACGGTACCTTAAAGATCATCCAATTCGAACCCTCTGCGGAGGGCAGGGTCATTTTTCACTAGAGCAGGTTACCCACAGCCCCGTCCAACCTGGCCTTGAACACTCTCAGGGATGGGATGTCCAGTTTCTGTATGCGGCTTGTATCAGTGCCCCACCACCCTCACAGTAAAGAATTTCTTCCTGTATCTGATCTCAATCTGCCCTCCTTCAGTCTAAAACCACTACCTCTTGTTCTGTCACTACTTGCTTGTATAAAAAGTCCATCTTCCTCCTTTTTATAATCCTCCTCCAGGTACTGGAAGGCTGCAATGAGGTCTCTCCAGAGCCTTCTCTTCTCCAGGCGGCATAACCCCAGCTCTATCAGCCTGTCAAGAAGCTTATGTAAAGGTAAGTCCCTGGAGGCAGTTCTATTTTCCACCCTACCCCTTTTATTTTGTTATCACTGTCATTGTCTGTTATCAACGTCACTGTTGACGTTGTAGAAGAAAAAAAAAAACAAAACAAACAAAAAAACCAACCAAAAAAACCCCCAACAAAACAAACAAAAAACCCCCCACCAAACCAAAAAACCAAAACCAAACAAACAAACAAAAAACCAACAACAAAAAAACTGTACTGAGCATTCATAGTCTGTATGGGCTTTGTAGTGAGTGGTTGAACAAATAATGTGTGAAGCACAACTGTACAGTCTTAGCTGCAGGTGGGAGTAAAGCAGCATGGAAAAGGTTCATTCCAAAGGCTTACCTTATACATGGATTGCTCTTCCAGAGAATCCAAAGGCTCTAACATGAGGCTACAGCCTGTTCTAAACACAAAGGAGTGTCACTATCCATGTGAAACACACTGATAATCTGGGGTAGTGGTCACAGCCTAATTACAGAGGGCCAGTGGTGGGGAGCTGGCAAAGCCAGTCTGCAACTTGATCAGCATATTTCCATAGCATCAGGGATCCTCCATATTCAGGTTTTCCAAACAGTCCCTCAGCAATGTTTAAAATAGAAAATTGCTTTTAAGTAATATAGTTAATAATGAAATAAATCATAATGACTGTTATTCCCTTGTAAATACTGCTAGACATTGCACAGCATGGCAGAAAGGAAAGCTGTTTCCAGAAAAGACACAATATAAAATTAAAGGCTCATTAAGTCGTTCTACTGCAATAATCTTTCATGGAACACATTGTGAGCTATAACTGGTGTGCATCTCCTGCTCCCTTCCCAGAGTGGAACAAGCAGCACTGCTCCCTTAGGTCACACACAGGCTGGCTCAAGGCTTCTTGAAGGCTTAAGTAGAAACAAGTTCTGTGTTGACACAGAACAAGCTTAAAAGTCAGTCCCCACACCACAGCTGTTCATTTTTCATTGCAATTCTAAATAAACCTTTTCAAGAAATAATAGTATTTAAATAAATTAATTTTAATGTGAATCCAGTTCAACTTGATTGAAGAATACTTATATTATTTTCAATAACAAAAACTCTTATGTAACAATGATCATAATAGTTCTGTAAAGCCAACTCCTTTCTTAAGGGAGGGAACAGCACTGACAATCTCAGTTAACTAAAACCCAACACTTAGATTAGACTTCACTTTTCCCATCTTCTTCCCTACTGCTGTTCTGGGCTTGGTCTGTGTTTTGACATCATCTGCAATACAAATTTTAGAAAGATCAGTATCAAAGGGCTGCTGTCAGGTGCAATGACAGAAGGAGTCCTGGCTGCAATGGGAGGATTATTGCTGCAGGACAGGGGGCCAGGCTGCTTCCTCAGGCGCTCAGCTCCAAGGTGTGCAGCTTTTGTTCTTCAGCATCTGCTCTGTCCCTCATTACCACAACTTCCTTGAGGAGCCTTGTCTCACTTGTCTCCCTAGCTCTTTGTGCTTGTCTACTGGGACTGTCCTCTCACCCGTGCTCTGGGATGCAGAGCTCATGTTTGAGGTCCCCAGGCTTCATGAATTCATCTGCTGCTTCTCCAGGGCCTCCTTTTTCAGTTTTCTACTCTGTTATTTCAAAGAGGTCATGAGAATCCTGGTGCTCCAGGGGCCTTTTTTCACTTCCAGCACTAAGTGGCAGCCATTCAGTTACAGGACTTCCAAATTCCTGTGTGCAGTGGGAAGTGGCACATGGCTTTCATAAAGCTCCTCCTAGCTGATGCTGTGAAAAACCAAAAGACATTGAAGGGTTTAATTTTTGTCATGAGCACTGGGAAGGGAACCATTTTGAAGAAAAAGTATTTATAGACAGGTAAGCCTTGGCTATACATTCATGCTGCTGTCCTTGTAAAACGAAAATAGGGTAGATGAGCTTGGAAAACCAACAGGCAAACAGAAGGGATAATAGAAGAAAACATATTCTGCTTAACCACTGGCAGACTAATTTTACCAAGATGACTGTGAAATGAAGAGAGGCATGTCCTACACTATGTAAGAACAGGTAACAGCCTACTCGCAGGTGGGAGATTTGAGCAGTTGCTGTTTTCTAGATCTCTCTCATGGGCTGAGGAGCTTCAAAAAAACCCTTGTCAGATCAACCTTATTGCTACACTAATGTTCTTCCGCATTTACAGCCACTTGTCACTAAGTTACACTGTACAATAGACATAGTAACTGAACAGTTTGTATAGTGAACAAATAATCCAACCCCAGACCCAACAGACAACCCAGTTAAGGGTACAAATACTAAGTTAGCCTGTCCTTCCTTGCTATTTTACTACCACATTAGATCTGTCAAACTATGTCAACACAACTCTACGTACTAATGAAACAGCAAATAATTTTTGTCCAAATTAAATTAAAAAAAAACCCTCAAACAAACAAGCAAACAAAAAACCCCAAACCAAAACAAAACACCAAAAAGCAACTACACCCAGTTCCAAGGCTGTCCTGTCAAGGAGAGGGAAGAGTTAACTGCCTAGGAGACAAATCTCAGTTTGAAGCACTTATCCCATCCCAGACCCCCAAGAAATATGGCTTTTGAGAGCTGAGCTGTGCTGCCTCTCGATCCTTCTACAAGTTTTTCAAGGAACACATGGGGCACCACTATCTCCTGCCAGGTCACCTTCCCCAGCAGAAAGGGCAGTCTGGACCAGTAAGTCCAGCTAATGGCAGAAGATGTTAGACAATCCACAAGGCCTGACACATAATATGCAGTTTACCAAGGTGGAAATCCCTTTACATATCCTTTCCCGAGTCCTACTTAAGGGCTCTCTCTCACTGTTTGTGGTGACATGGGAGAACTGGGCCCAACTGACAGAAAAAAAGGCTTGAAATCCTTCAATACAAGCTCAAACTGAGGTAACAGCAGAGCACCTGAGGGTTTTTTTTTTTGTTTTTTTTGTTTTTTTGTTTTTTTTTAACTCATGAATTTGGAGCTCTAACTTCTGGTGCTTGTAACTCAGGCCATGAATGTGGCTACAGGCCCTGGCAGTGTGGGTGGCAGTAGACCCAAGTCACACCTCATGCTGCCCTGGCTTTCCATCAACAGGCCTGCTGAGATATCCAGTGTATGGCTCCCAAAGCTTTGGTCACCACGAAACTGTACTGGGAGCTCATTTCAGTGCCACATTGGTGTGAGACAACACAGACAATGAAAAACAAAAGTGAAGAGGAAACAAAATGAAAGACTCCTTGCTTTTCAGGGCAACAGAAGCTCTGCACTTTCAGCCAAAGGAGCAGGGTTAGCAAAGAGTTTTCTGGTAATAACCTTTCAATTCCTGCTATTGCCCTGGGGACTGCAGGGACATGAGAAGAAGGAAAATACCCACTGCCAGTGCTTGTGCTAGTGCTCCCGCATAGCTCTGTGCTCCCAAGATATGCCAGAGCCCGCCACCACCCAGCACACCTGGGGAAAACCACAGTCTGAGCTGTGCCAACTTCACCAGGAGCTAGGAAGGGCTTTAAAGATGACTGAGGGAGACAGTGCTAACAGTAATTTCTCCACTCTCCCTAAATCCACCACACTCTCTACAACAGGGAGAGTAGACTGGAACCATGGCTGATTGCCCATCAGTTACTCACAGCACCAGTCACAGAACAGGTTTCCCTTCCAAACATCCTATATCCCCTGCTGGAGAGTTGAAACCAAGACCCTGTTCTAAGGGAGTGCAATGAGGCAACTTGAGCAAACCATCAAAACATTTCTAAACAAAGTGCCAGATCGCAGTCAGGCAGGCAAATGCTGATGCACGTGCCACACCTGCAAGGCTGACAGAGCAGCTCAGTAGCTCTCCAGTCATGATGCAAGCATAGATGCTACTGCAATCCCTGTGGATGGAGAGTGTTGTGCTTTTACACTTTCATGGGCCAGGCTAGGCTGTGTCTCAGGCTGGGATCTATGGCAAACAATCTGCTTTGACAAGCTGAGGGAAGAAATGGCTCCTTGGGCAAACTGGCAGATACCCCTGCGTTGTATTGTAGGAAGGCAGCTGCTGAGAGGGTTTGTAAAAATAAACATTCCCCAGACAGAGCACCCTATGGCTGATCTTCAAATAAAAGCTCATTTTTAGGGTAGGAAGCCTCATCACACACTTAGGCAGAACTGGCATTAGGAGCAGACTCTTCTGACTGCTGCTGTCTTTCACTACAGGACCTGTTCCAGACAGTCCATACAGAACGGGCTGGAGTTCTTGAAGTTTGGCTGAAACTGGAAGCAGCAAAAAGACCATCTTGGAAACAGGAGGTGGAGTTTCTTACAGAGAAACTGTGTCTCATACACTGGAAAAATGAAACAAAAGCTGGAATGGCTGTCACTGTCCCATCATCTACCTCCGCCTTGTCACGGTGCTGCCACTGCCGGTAAGAGGCCACAAGCCCTGTGTTATGTGAAGCTCTGTCAGACTTTGCCTGGGCTTGTCTTGGCCTGCCAGGAGCTGCTGTAGCTCATTTTGCTGTTACAACAGCTGTCTAATGACTAGGTGACTTCTACCAACATTGTCTTGGGTTTTGTGCAATTATCTGGTGTTTGGGCTACCCAGAACAAGAGAGACATGGGCATAGTGAATCCAGCAAATGGGCAGCATGGTGATGAGGACTAGAACCTCTGTCAGATGAGGAGAGGCTGAGGGAGCTGGGATAGTGGAAGGTCAGACATTACAGAGTTTACATCACTGAACTACACATTATTTGAGTATAACCATTAGCATTGTTGTAATTGGATAATCAATATTTGACTGGATTGCTAGAACTTCAGGTGTGATTTTTTTTTTTTGCTGGCCCAATAATCTAATATATAGAAGTGAAGCAACCTAACTTGGACATAACTGAATGGCAAGAGAAATACAGATGACATCCTAATTTTGTTGTCACCCTGAAATCCTCCTACTACTTGAAACAGCCATAGTAGTTCCCCAAATGGTGGATTCTGGTTCTCCAGTAGAATCAGGGAAAGCTGAAGTGGAGGGATGTAGGCTATTGATCATCCACACCACCTCAAAAACTGAACTTGGCTCAGAGTCAGCACCTACAAAGAGGGACAGAGCAGCTGTGCTGTCACATAGAATGCATCACAGCATCTTTCAAGCAAGTCTCTATGTTGGCATTTGAAGGTGGAAGATCTGTAGTGTGCTCTGCAAGGTCCCAGGACTTCCCCACTTCCGATGCCTTAATGCAGATCAGGACAAATTCTAACCATGGTTTGCGTGCTAACTCAGTGGCACAAATGAAAGCTGTTCACACTAAAAGCACGTAAGTCAGAAGGCTGGGTACACTTCACTTCACTGGCCTGTATGCAGTCAGAAGGAATTTTATTTACGCTCCATCCTGAGAAGTCTCCCAAGGCTGAAGGGAAAACTAGGCTTTGCTTGGTGTCAGGGAAGGAAGAGGAAAGCTTACTGTGGAGAGCACAAATCTAAGTAATTCCAGGCTGCTGTCCTTATATTCAACACATGGGGTTTTGTTTGCTTTCTACTCTCCTTTAGGTCAGGAGCAGTCCCTCCCAATGCATCAGGGTAATTGTGGGCTTGGTGCAGAGCCGGTCTGCACTGTGCCGGGGTGAGCAGTATGAGGTTTAGCCCAGGGCTGCTTTCCTTAAGCCTGCCACAAACTTTCCACCATCTTGCTGAAGACTTGCCACCAACCCCTTTTTAAATACAAGATTCATTGTCCTAATTGTGTTTATATCCAAAACCTGAGCATTTTACTCCCACTTTTGAAGATCTCTAACATCCATTCACATTGTAATACACCATTACTTTTATTTAGCACTTACCCCCTCCATCATCTTCCACCAGCAGTTTCCTGAGGTCTGCTTGCTGGTGTTACTTGTCTGGGATCTGCGGATATGCTGATGCTCCCAACACAGCTCGCATTACAGTCATGCTCTGGTCACATCCTTGGTACCATCTGGATCTTTCAGGTGCATAATGCCCTGGTGGTGAGTTATTCCCTAGGCACTGTATGCACATGCACGCCATTAAGGCTGGATTTTGGAAAGCCCTCAATGAACCAGCCACATCCACCACAACCAGCTTGAGCATAACACGCGATATGACCAGATTAACTCCATGTGAGCACAGCTGTGGGCAGCACACAACTGGTGTCACTGCATGTGTGCTCCATGGCGACAGCACTTCTGTTTGGGAATGCCCCTGCATCTGGCAGGTCACCAGATGTGACACAGGGTGACTGGGCACCTATGCACCATCCTGGTGCAGCACCTGCCTGCAGAACATGCACACAAGCTTACCTTGTGCTCACACTTCAGTGCCAAAAGGCGCACAATATACTCCAAGTGAAATAGGATCTTTTAATATCACATATCCAAACAAATAGTTCTCATTTCAAAATGCAAAATAGGTCCTTTGAAGATCAGCTGCTCCCAGGCTGTGTGACCAGGGCGGGGCACAGCTGACTGGCACAACTGTCGAGGTCAGACCTCGTTTCTTTGGTAAGATACATGCCGGGAACAACGCGAATGTAGAGTTGTACCAAAAGAGTCCATTTAGAAGACTAATTATTACTCCACATCCCTTATTAGAGATTTGCATTTTAAAACAGTCATATACATTAAATAGCTCTCCGACGTCTAGATAGCAAACATTTTAAGTAGCACATATTCCGCTACCCCCACCATTATAAGAACAAGCAACACATGTGGGAGAGAAGGGAAACATTAAAAACAGGCTGTCTGTCTCACACAGTTTATTTAACAATAGGTAATAAGAAATCAATTTTAACAGTCTATACAGTGATCGAAAGTTCTTATTTATAAGTAACCAACTTTAATTGCATGATATACAACATTTGAGGGTTTTTTGCTTTCTATTTTCAAGTTTTACAGAAAATGGAAGAGGGTGGGAAAGGGGCAGGGGAGAGAGAAAGCAAGCATAAAGAAGAAACCCCAGGGACTTTTTCTCAGCTTGAAATAATCCCACTGGAATTGTTTCTTACCCTCTTTTTTATGTTTTTTTTTCCTTTGTTAGATGTAAAAATAACGAAAAAAATTCTTTCAAGAAAACAGAAACCACAATATATATACTACATCCATTTGGCAGCTGCCCCTGTGTATTTCCAAAAATGTTGTCTTCTCTCTACATGTACAAATTACTTTAATACTTGAAGTTTTTTTTAAGCTCAGAGTCTTGTATAGAAAATTATTGGAGGACAAAAGTAGACTTCAGGAGGGGACTGAGTTATTTAATATTTTTACATTTTTCAAAGAATTGACATATTTCCAACCAAAGAGGAAAAGATTGGTATTTATTTTTATATATATATAT
>VWZV01005814.1:0-22922 GCA_013397155.1 Irena cyanogastra
GAATGACTTTCCCAATGACACAGGCTTGGCCACAGACTGCACCTGTTTTGAGTTTCAGATCTCTGCTGGTTTCCCTGGCCCTATCTGGCTCCCGTGATGGACCAGGCACGGGCAAGCACGGTTGGGAAAGCAGCATCTTTAACAATGTTTCCATACTGAGGCCACCTCGTGTCGCTCCTGCGATGCTGCACAGGCTCTGGACCAGCCTCCTTCACACAACTTCTCTCTGAATGAACCCTGTTCCTGTTTCACCTGAGGATTCATGGTTTAACTTTACTAGTGACAGTGGTAGAGATAGATCAGTTTTCTTTGTCTGAATAATTACTTCTGCATTCCTGAAAATTATGTGTCTGTCAAAACACTGATTAATTTTAATTGATCCTGGGCATGTGCAGAGCCTGCCACTACCTGAGGCGGGCTTCTTTCACATGTGCTGCTGGTAGCAAGCAGGCCAACAGCTTTCCAAGTGTCCATCTCTCATCTATCCTGGCACTCTGCAGTGCATATCTTGCCACATTATCACTTCGGTTATCAATTTTCATCACCAAGCAGTGACAGGTGCTAATTTCTCCTGAGCAATCTTTTAGGTGCTGCTACCTCTTACCCAGTTCCAAAGGTATGAACTTCAAGGTGTATGAACAGCTACGTCCTGTCCCAAGCCTGCTCCAAAGGTGTCTGAGTCTTCCTCAGTTTGGGCTCTTTATGCTATCAAATAAAAGGAAAAGGCAGATAGCAGGTGCATGCCATTTTGTGCTTTCAAGTGGCCCCTCAAATGTTACCCACCCCAACCTCCCAAATTCTCAGATTTACCCAAAATACAACGTCCACAAAAAACATGGTTTATTGGACTAGATTAAATGATGTAATGCTTAGACATTGTATTTCTATTAACAATGCTCTTGCAGAGGAACATAAAATGATACTTTTTTTCCTGCCTCTAATGAAATCTGAGTGCAGGTAATTAATGACAAAGGGCACTGGATACTTTCCAACTCACACAGCTTTGACAGACTGACTATAAGAGATCTTCCATATCCAGTAATTGAAATAGAACTCCAACTTTTTGCCTTGCTGAATTAATTTTGTGCTTTTGAGTTCCCTTGAAGCTATCAAGAATTATAAACTATTAGAGCTTGACAAAGTTGATCAGATTTATAACAAAAATACAGAGACAATCATTAAAAACCACTGTCATTTAAAAGTTAGGCCACATTATTTTTGACTCAGAGCATGGCTGGCACTTAGGAAGCTGGAATAACACTGAAAAAAACCCATGATGTGACATCAAACAGGTCAGATGAGTTTTCCTTTCTTGTTTCTTACCAGTACATCTCTCCTCAGAGAACCATTGTGTCTGTGCAGTGGATGTTGCAAGTTAAATTTCTTTTTTCTTTTTTTTTTGTCTTCAATGTTTATTGGCATTGTCACTATCCAAATAATTTGGGTAATGTATTCAAATGTAACCCAAAAATGCTGAATAAACTGCATTGACAGTGGTCAGGTTTTGTTTGTAAAGTTGTCCTGAATGAAATTCCAGACACTACTGAAGACAATACCCACCTCACAGGCATATTTACAAAACATTGCACCAGTTTCATGGCACAGATGGATTATGGATGCATCCAACCAGCAATCACACCACTGACATTTTAGATAAAAACCTGACTGCCATTTCTGCCCTCTCCACTTAACACTGTGGGCAACTAAACAGTTGGACAAGCAGCAGGTTCAGTGGATATACCATCAACAGAGAAAGACCCAAATCACCAATACATTTCCATAATAAGTTATATGCATTAAAACCCAACCAAACCCCAATGTGTCTGGATTCTGGAATTTTCTGTGCACACCAGATCCACCGAGTGATTGTTTGCATCTCTATCCCTGGAGGAATGTGGCATCTCCAACCTGAGGCATTCACAACCATGCACATACAAATGGTTTTATGTATATTCCACAAGAGACTTTTCACCCACAGGACAAAGTAACAGTACAACATATTGAACAGGCTGTTACACCCAACTTACCATCATCTTGTCAACAAAATCCATTATGTTAATATACAGTGAGCTTTTTAAAACATAAATGAACAATACTTGCATAAACGAATATCATTCATTTATCAATGTATTCTCCAGAGTTCTTTATTGATCACAGAAAGAGCTACAGCCTAGACCAATACCAAAACCAAATGAAATTCAGTCCTTCACTGTAAACGAGGAGAGACGAGAGCAAAATTAATTTCTGGCAGTACCACAAACCATGGACTGTCACAAACTTAGTGAGAGAACTGGGACAGATTGGAATTGGGCAGCTGAGACCAACCAGCCACCTGGAAGTACCCCAGGATTTTGAAGCAATTGTAGATGAGGTACAAAAGAACCGTTTCAATACCACTGCTTATGAGGAATAATCTGGCAGAGGACAGACAACATCAAGGACTGGTAAAAAACAGCACTGAAGTATGCAAATATGTCACAAAATGTACTTCTGCTGGCTGAAGTAGCTAAATAAACATTTATCAGTTTATTTAACCGATAATCCACTTATCCTAAGATAAGGTAATGAAGCAGGTTCACCCTCTCTCTTACAGGGTGACAGGAATAACTGGTGTGAAGCTTCATGAACAGCTTTGCTCTGGCACCAGGCTGTGCTTACAAGCTGTAGAGATCTGCTGCAAAGCCTTTGCCCCATTCACGTGGAAAATTTCCAAAGAAAGATTTCAAATCTTCTATTTGTATCAAAAAATGTTTTATTTTAATTTACTCTCTCCCTCCTTACTGTTCCCATTCAGATTACATAAATGATCTCTTGCAGCAATGCACCTCAATCTTTACCAAAGAAGCAAATTAAAACAAAGCATGCAGAGTAGTAATAAAATATCCAAATAAAAACTGAACTCCAAGAAATGCCAAGTGGACATCTGATTCTACATCAAAACCAAAAGCAAGCTGCATGGGCTGTAAAGTTTCACCCTGTACTGAGAGGCACCAAAGCTTTCAGAGAGATGTGTCCTACTCAAAGATGCACTACGCCCATCTAGCTCACTTCAGTCTGGGCAGAGGTTCATGCACTGAATGAGGGCTGAGTTCTGGCACAATGTGGTCACACCAGCTGCTAAAGCAGAAAACCAGGAGTCCTGTCAGACCTTCAGGAAAGGCAGTAGAGGGGGCTGGGGGAAGACCTGGAAATATCAAAGATTTCTCCTGCGCAAGAGCACGAATTTCAGTTCAGTGAAGAGAAGGAGCCAGCTCACAGTGTGACAGGCTCAAGCCAGCTTTGGCACTTGTGTTGCTGAAAATAATGTGGTGACTTGTCCCCAGCTCAGCAGGCAACCAGCTGTGAAGGTTTATTTGCACCAGTGACCACTTGAGCAACAGCTAAGGGTTTCTTATCCCAGGGAAAGCTTGCTTGCTAGCTGCAAAGCTACCCAAGTCCAGCTGTTATTAAACAGACACACAAGGTAATCATTATTTCAGAAGAATTAACAGGATGCCAGGGGTGACACATGAAAAATGACACAGTAGAATTTTAAAATACATGACCAAGTAGGCTTAAAATTTGCATTGCCTTTTTCCAATTTAAACTCTGCCTAATGAAAGACAGTTTAACAGCATGAAGTGCAAGTTGTCTTACACTGGCTCAAAAAAAAAAATCACTGGAACAATCAAACCCTGAACATTCCTTAATTAAATGGACAAATCTCTTGGGAATAATATGGGCAGAGACCATACTTTCTGTAGACCAAACCTGAGCAGAGATTGGATTTTGTTTCTTTTCTGTAAAAAGACAAAACAAGTATTTCAAGGTAGAGCTGAAGTGGTTTCAAAATAGCAGTGACCCAGGTCATAATCAGAATTTTGTATATACAATTTGTATTAACTTAAAAAAATAAACAAGTTCAAAATACCTCCAGAGAACATTCTAGGTTAGCAAAATGTCCTGTACAAAAGTAGGCCACATTTATTGGTTTAAAAGAAGTCCACAGCAGTTGGTCTCTTCTTAGCAGACATAGTAAATGGTCTTTTCATTTGGGGCTCTTTTGCTGGGGTCACTTTGGGTGACTTCAGCACCCCATGATGAGGTTTCTGTTCAGGATTGAAAGCCACACGGGAGGGTCCTTCTGGGCTCACTAATATACTCTTGTCAGTCTTTTTAAATTCTGTTGAAAAACAAGCCAACAAGTTAAAAAGAAATGCAACCCCTGGAATAACTAGGCCTGTCAATCAACTGTGGAATTTCCCAGCCCTAGAAGCCTGAGTTAGGTCCTGAAGCCCAGTAAGGATCAGAAGCCTAAGACTTGGCAGAGAAAAGAGATGGTGGTGAAGCACATCTCTCAGCAGAGCCCCTTGGGGAACAGGGTCTGTTGCAATCCACTGTGAACCGTCCCTGTGGTTCCACAGACCACCACAGACTCTGGGCCTTTTCCTCAGACACAAGTGTTCCAGCTATCCTGAAAAACACCACACTGAACTTTAAAAGATGAGTTATATTAACATGAAGACATTTACCTAAATACACTGTTCTCAATTTGAACTTGATCTATTGCACACTTCAGAGAGTTTAAAAGTAGCATGGAATATAATTCTATGCTATGGAGCAAGACATCTATTTAACAGGAAAAACACCACCTGCTAACAGAAGGGAAGTGACCTTTATCTACTGATGATTGTTAATAAGGCACAAGCAGCCAAGATAAAAAGCACACTTTGCTACTACAAAGTCTGATTTTATCAGCAAGTCAGCACCTTTGCCTTGGGAAACAGAAGTGAGCAGTGAAGACTGAAGTGCATGTTGTTTCCAGAGGAGCCCTGCAAACAGGCAGCTCTGGAAGGTGAGTTCATCACCCTGCTGCACTTTTCCATCCATGAGGCTCCTTCTGCAGGTCACTAATGCAGCACCCTGGAATTGCTGAAGGTTAGCTGCAGGGCTGAATGTCCTAAACTCTACCATCTCCTCTGGAAAGGAACTTGAGGAGGGTTTGTAAACGAAATACAAATATTGAGACAAAAAAAGGAACAGAACCATCCTGTTTTAGAGGTGTTCCACAGGTGTGTGAGTGTGTACAGCTTCCCCATTCCTCAGTTACCAGAGACTGTGGACACACACACATACATATATCAGACTCACCTGCAGTCGTGTTTTTATTCAAGCCAAATGTGACTTTTTTGGAGCTGGGTGTCTGCAGTTTGTTCAGCTGTAAAGCAAAACAAAGACATGAAATAAAATAAGATTTCTGAGGCGATGCTTTGAGCTCTTTCACCTGCACCCCACTAACGTAAAATAGCCTACTTCTTCCTTCATGTTGCTTAGAACTGCCCCAGTCCTCTGGCACTGACTGCTGCTAAGACAGCACTGTTTTCCTAGCCAAAAGCAAACATATTCCATTTGTGCAGAAATCACATCCTCTCTTTAATGTCATTACATAAGTCAGCAACAAACAAGAAGATATTTGTGTGTTAAATAGATTGGCCCCACTGCACTCGGGCCTCAAACTGCTAAGAGGACTTGAAAAGCTTTAAGTGTTAAAAAGGTCTAGAGAAGAGGGCAGACTTCTGAAGCCCTGCACTGTTGCCACTCTCCACAAATGAGAAGAAATGGATGCTCAAAGTGCCTTTGCAAGATAGAAATCCTTTATGTTTTTGTTTTTGCTTTCTTGTGAAATAAGCAGATTCAGAATTCATGGTGTGTGTTCAACAAGAAGGCTGAAAGCAGAGGAGAAGGAAGAAGAGATTTCAGAGACATCTAGAACTCATTTTCTGAAACTCTGGAACCATGTGTGACTCTGTCTACAGGGAAATGCATCAGCATTTCCAGTTATATCTGCTCATGTTGGGAGACTAACAGGGAGTGGAAAAGACAGCACGAAAGAGGTCGCACCCTTTGCTGAGGAGCTTGCTTGGGAAGACATTTGTCCCCAGACTCAGCTGCCCTTTGTGAGATCATCTCACCTGCATGGGTGTCCTGGTGGAAGAGATGCTGCTTCTGGCTTTCCTGAAGAACACTGCCTTTGGTACAGTTGGTTTTTCAAATTTTACAAAATCACTTCCTGGTTTCGCTTTCTTTTTCTTTAATGGTAACAGAGCAGCACTGCTTTCCTGTCAAGAAGGGAAAGGGAAAAATGCTTCAGTACAAAGTACTGTAGTTAGCTAATACCTAGTGCTGTGCCCAGTGCTGACCACACACTCACATCAGTAAATAATCATGTTTAGCTCGCAGCAGGTGATTTTGCAATTAGCGTGACTGAAAGCAGAAGTTCAAGGCAAGCTCTGTGAGGAAATAGGGAAGTCATTGCAAGGCACAAAAGGAAGAATTTGTAACAGATTTGCCAAGCCTGCGGAGTGCAAACAAACACGTTTTCTCCATGTGCATGAGGATACTTTGTAACTGATCCAGCTCTTCTGCACACAAGTCATCTTTTTTTTTTCCTTCACCATAAGCAAATACTCTTCTGTGGTACCCCTGGATGAGTAAGATAAATAACTAATGAACAAACACAGCTTTGGGCTAAGGTGGAGACTTTGAAGAAAAAAATGGAGTACGAAATCTGACTATATTTTCAGAAATTCAGCTATTATGTAGTGCTACTGGTTTGCTGCCTAAAATTCATACTTTTATGGCGTTTAAGCCAATTCTTGTCTCCAGTACAAGGCAGTTCTTAGGACTTGCACTGGCAGAGATTTCTAACCTGCTGTCTGTGGGCTGTGGTGAGGGGAAGTTCAGTCATGCTTCTCATCAACCTACAGACACGGAATTCCGAAGGCATTCACTGACACACTGTGAAAATGTACAGCAGATATGGCCTCTTTTGATTTGAAAATCACTTCTGCTTCAAATAAAAGGAAAAACCCCAAGACTTGTAGTTTTCTGAATTGTGGAGACAATTCTGAAATAATGCTGATCTTGTCTGGTTTTTTTTCCATTCTCCTCCTCCTCTTTCCTCTGAGCATTTGAAGCTAATTCTCTGGAGGTGTGTGTTGTCCTTGAAATCAAGAATCAAAACATGCCTCTCATTTCTAGGCACAAGGCCAGGATTACATAACTAAAACAAGGAAAGAAAACAACATGTTATTTCTCAAACAGTGAAAACAAAATTAGCAAAGCTTAATTTCCTCCGCCTTTGTGCATTTTAAGCTTTAGCCTGCCCTCCTGCCCTCTTCTTTCTTCCATCAGTATTCTCCCTCTCCTGCTGACTCAATTTCCAAGTACCTTTCCTTGTCTCCATCCCTTTTAACACACACACTCACACAACTATGTGGACTGAGCAAGAAAAATCAAATGCCATCATTTCTTTGGAATTCCACATGAAGAGTGACCAGTAGCCCATGGTCAGCCAACAGGCCAGTGCTGGGGTTGTGCTGCTGTCTTTCCCTCAGTGCCTACACTAAATTGTGCCAACAACTCAATCCATGAGGTCTGCAGGAACTTCTTATCTTGACTTTATCACAGGTCATAGAACCTGTTGGTCACCTGCAGCAAACTCTCACAGAAAGAGATGGGGGTGTCATAATCATATTTTCTTAGCAATTAAGCTTTTATAGGCAAAAAAACCCCAGGTGTGAAACAAGGAATATTGAGGCAACAGGAGACAAAGCCAATGGTTCCTACTTTGGAAGCCCCACAGTGAGAGAAATGCAGTTTGAATAGTGGGGATTGGCTCTTCTCTCTCAGCACTTCATCATCAAAAAATAGAAAAGGTCAGTTATTTTTTTACTATTTAAGCAAAATTTCAATATGAATTTTTTCTCCTGCGAAGGACTGAGTAGTTATACCTCCATATACAAGGCTGCACAACTAAACTAATCCTACAGTTTTAAACTTAAGTCAAACAGAAGTGAGCTCACAGGCTCGTAACATGCAGCTTTAATTCTTTTTGTACTCATAATCTCATCTGTGCTTTATGATTTTTTTTCCACTAAAGTGAGACTGTCAGCAAGACTTCCAAGAATGTAACTAAACCTCTGAATGTGTTATGGTGAATATGCACATGGGAAATGAGCAGTTAAAAAGAATTTCAGTAGCAGGAGAGGGAAGAACACCTGCACTCTCTTTCTTAGCCACACTATCAAAACCATACAGTGCAAAATGCTTTTTGACTCTGAAATCACTGAGGAAAATCAACACTATTCTACCTATTACGAAGAAGAAAATGGGGGTGCAAGGTAGAGAGGTCAAAGAAACAGGTTGTTCCCAAACTGCAAGGCACACATTTTTGAAGAAGACGATGTCAGACCTTCCTAGTGAACAAACACAATATTGTCTTTATAAAAAACTGGACCATTCATAAATGTGATCACACAGCCACTGATGACATTAAAGGTCACAGTGTCAAATTCTCTATTCCAATGTTCCAGCGTCTATTTTCTTTCCCCAGACAGCCCTATCAGTTTTTTGAAGATGGAGCAGTGAGCAAGCAGAAGAAGTGACTCCTGGAATTGCTGTGGGCAGTTTCACAAGGAGCTGATCCCAATCTCATCTGCTGCTGCTGCAGAAGGAATGTTCCATTTTCCCATTTCTCATTGTTTTGCCAAAATATGATGCCTTTTGTGAGCATGCTGTAAAGCTCAAACAGAGACCCAACGCAGAAGAATAATTAACCCAGGGACCAAAGAAAAAAACAGACAAAAAAAGACAACCCCATCTTGCCCCTAACATCCCATTTTTCAGCTAGATGGGTTCTTCCAGCTGAGTGGCTGGCACAGGATTTAGTGTCATTGTACAGGAGGGTGTGACACTGTAGCAGTGCATGGATTTCTGGGGAATCAAGTTCTTTTTTGGTGACAATGCATGATGACATCAGCAAGCAGCCCATGCAGCCCCATGCTCAGAAAGCTAAAGGCAAATTTGAAAATGAGCCTGGCAGTTCCTGAAGCAGGCAGAGAAAAGAATGAGATGTACATACCACCTTCCTGTTTTTCTTGCATACAGTCTCCAGAACTCCATTGGCTTCGACAGAGTTTAACACCTCTTTCACTTTTCTCTTCTTTTTCAGAGTTGCTGCATTCTGACTGGAGACTTTCATCCCTTCCAAACCAACTAACTTTGTGTTTGGCTTCAGTGTGACCTTTCTGGAGGGTGCAGATTCAGCCCCTGCCTTTCCTGGCAGGGTCCCCAGCAAGCCTTCCTTGCTGGGTTTCAGGTCAGTTTGCTGCACAGGGGGATCCCCATTCACCAGGACAGCCCCTGCTTTCTGCTTCTTTTTCACAGCCTTGGGAGGGAACAGCGTGACAGATGGGCTGACATTCTCTGCTGCACTGGCAGTGGCTGGTCCATTCTGACATGCTGGTTTTGCAGGAACATTCTGCACTTTTGGATTCATTTCCTTCAACTGACTCTTTTTACTCTGCTCTGTGTCAGTCAGACTGTTCTGCACACAGATACTGTGATTTTCTCTGGTGTCAGTTGCTACATCTGTGGTCTCACTGGCCTCATTTACTAGCAATTTCTTTCTCTTCCTCTCCTTTTTATTTTCTGGCACCTTTTCCTGGCTAGAAGCATTGGATCCAGATGTTTCAGCTTTCCCCTCCTCACAATTTCCATCAGCTGTTCCAGAATCAGCACTTGGGATGTCCCTCTTCTTCCTTTTTTTCCTCTTCCTCTGGGAAACTGATGGCACCTTCACACTTGACAGCTCTTCTTTATCCTCTAAATCCATCCCAAAAAGAATGCCATAACACACATGTGAAACACAAAGGTACTTACAACAACTGAATTATATCCTATTTTTGTTATTTTCTTTTAAAATAGGTGCACCATTATCCTGTTATCAGCCTGCACAACAGTTTCACTGTCAGAGCTGCTCAGGACACTGAAGTCTGATGTCTGGCCTAATTAATATTTTGCTAATTTTGCCTTGTCACAGGTAAGATATAAACTATTCCCTGTGGCAACCCTATTTTTCATAGCAACATCCCTAAAAAGAGTTGTTATTACCACCTGTTAAGCCCATCAGAAAGGCAACTCAGGGGTTCACTATTCCAATATCCCCAGATTCTTATATTCTAACACTCATCCTGTTTTAAGACTGACATGTTTCTGCTTTCCTACAGTAAATGCACCTGCTCAAAGGAGCAGTGCAAACAGCTGCTTCCAGTTCTGCTTTTCACTGAAAGTTTTGAGGTGACGCTTGCCTCAGAACTCGGAAGAGAACTCCACCCACTTTCAAAGAGAACTTAATTTCACATTTAACCTTCATCACAACAGGATACAAATCAGCACATCCTGAACACAATGTTGCCTTCCTCAGAACAGCTTTTGTCTGACACTTTGCCAAACTGCACAAGTCACTGCAGATTGTCTCTCTCCCAAATATTGATCTTGCCTTACCTTTCACTTTTTCCAGCTCGTTTTGCTGCCAAGGCTTGACAGCTTTTTTCTTTCGCTTTCGCCTACCGGATTCATCGTCATCTTCATCTGTAGAAACATCTTCAGGAATATCCTGGGGGAAGATTCCTGTTGAGGTAGAGTAAGATATCAGAAAACTGAGAGTTCTACTTCTATGAACAGTTATGCTGTTCATATACAGCATAACTCCCACAGAAAGAAGAAACAAGTCCTTTTTTCCCACCCAGTCTTAAAGAAAAGCATAGGACGCATTCCTATTTGTTTAAGCAAAAATAATCATCTTTCATTTAAGGACAAAGTACAGGCTTGCTCAAATTGTGAAAGGAATTTGGCAATCTCCAAAAAATGTGTAATGTGTCAAATTCCCCAATATAATATTCTTGAAATACACATTAAAAAGGAGGAAAAAAATAATTCCAATACACACTGTACGGGAACATTATATATAATTTAATGGAAAATAACTCCTGTCTCTGTCTGCTGCTCAGTCCTTACCTTCTGCTAAGTCCTGGAACCTGCAGGTGAGAGGAAGGGAGAAAAGAAAAACCAAAACATTATTACTCACTGAGTACCAATAATAACACTAGCAGAACAGCATCACTGTACTTACAATGGTTTTGTCAAAACAGCAACAATGTATTTTTGCATAGGAAGTTACAAACTCCCGAAGATATCTGCCTTAGTAACCCCCCTACTCAAACCAAATCACTAAAAGTATTGAGAAAACCACAACACAACCCTTTTCCTGCATCTGTTCCTCGCACCACACCCAGCCTGATGTCACATCCTGCAGTTCAAACCCACACTGTGCAGATAAACCCCAGCTGGCTGCAGCTGTCTAGTACCAACGAGGAACAGCATGACAATGTCACCAGGACAAGAGAGGGTGGCCAGAAGGAAAATCAAAGGTGCTTAGGACAAGATGTATTTCAGCAGAACTCACTTTTTGACCAGCTTGTACAGCCGCTTTCTGTTCAGGGAAGGTGTATTCTTCCTGCTTGCAAATTGGAAGATTTTGTCAGCAACAGCCTTGTAATCAAACTGTTGGAGGAAAGTACAACACAGCTGTTCTTCGTTTATCCATTCAAGATAACCCAGGGCAACTCATGTTAAGAATATATCAAGCATTAAGTTCAATAGGTAAATTGTAAAGATACACATCTTGAAACAGACACTTCCTTTAAACCCCAAATGTTTTCCTCTGTTGAAATTCACGCCCCCTTCACGCACTGACTTGTACAGATGGCTGCTTCATTAACAGAACAGCTGAACTCGGTATCACTTTCTCAAACGTTCCTAATCTTAATTCTTACTCGAGAGAGAAGCCAACCCACTTTAAAACTCCCATAAATATTCAGCTAAATATCAGATTTAAAGTGTGCCATGTCCTAATTCTTGTTTAAAAGGCACAGATACATGAAGTGTATCCATCTGCATGTGTGTTTGATGGGAGGATCTGTCAGAATCACTACACAGCACTGGCTCTGGGTCTAGAAAACCCAAATTATAACATATTACCCTCTCTCCTATGTATCCCATCATCCATGTTCAATGAAAATTAGGCTGATTGCTTCCCCACTCTCACTGACTTGGCTTTTAGCACACACATTTTTTCTGTTCCTCCCTTCCTTGAAAGAGGAAGGGAGGAGCAGAGGACAGAAGGTATGGGAGAGAAGAAAGAGGAATTTAGACATGGATTTATTTTACTACCACTCACAGAATACACATTACATAATAATCATCTTACAATAATCTAGGAGATTTTGTAAAAAAAAAAAATGTAACACGTTTGTCCATCAACACCTTTTACTTCTGCACCTCTTGAAAGGGATGGGGAAAAAAGAGAGCAGAAGTATCAGTAACAGAGCAAAAGAGCCACAAACCTGAAGAACAGTCCCAATCCCATCATCAGCGTTTTCATTGATATCCTCTGTTTTTTCAGAGTTCTGTGCTGATTTTCTTGACAGACATCTGTCTGCTATTATAGAAAAAAGACTGAATATTAATGCTTTGTCTGAGATAAGTGACTCCAAAAGAACAAGCTTTATTAAGCACATCTGAAGGGAAGATAGGAAAACACAATTAACCTCAAAACACCCTGAACACGTGTTTGATTGGTTCAGAGCAGAAATGTCATCTTCAGGAAACAGGTTCTTCCATCCTAGCAACTCTTACCAGGGTGATTTAGAGTTTCCTCCTCACCTTTGGTTTTAAGCATCTCTTCATTTTCCTGTTTGCCTTCTTCAGAAACATCCTCCTCATCACTGTTGGTACCCAGTTCTCTCATCAGGTCCTCGATGGCGAAGGGCGACTGATCCACGATCATCTCAAAGACGCCGGCAGCCACAGCATGGAGCACACGCCGACTGTGGCACAGCAGAGCAGGTGAGCCCAAAGGCAGACCACAAACACCCTCCCCCCTCATGTTAAAAAAGGAGGAATTTCAGGGAAAATGGAAGAGAAAGAAAGTGGAAGAACACCGAGTTCTTCAGATGATGAAAGTGAACCTGTTATGCCCTAGACAGAAATCCTTTAATCCAAGCAGTGTCCTGCTAATGTGCCCCTCTTAAATTTCAATCTTTATATGCTGACCTATATTACACTGCAAAGAAGCAGCTCAGCTGATCTATGAATTAAAAAACTAACTGGACAAATTAACCAACAAAGATTGACACAGTTCTTATAAATCCATGGAGACTATCTATGGCTTTGATAAACACAAGTTATGTTCAAATGACTGTGCACATTGCTGGTAAAATACCCTTCTTTCTCTACATTCTGAAATTATGATTCTTTGATCCATTTACTACCATATTCAGAGTTTCTTAATTCTTAAAAAATATTATCCTTTCATCAAACTTACTCCTTTGATTTGGCAGCAATTTTGCAGAAAGGTTCGATGAACTTGAGATTCTGGTCTGCTGTGAGCTGTTTGATTGGAAAGAAAAAAAATATGAGTGCAGAAAATTATGTATGTGTACACTGAAATTCCTTGAATATTGGTGTTTTTACAGGAATTGGTGTTGGGGGATCTTCTTTAACAGTCTTTCAGCATATCACCTAATTCCAACTGGCAGAGGTATCCAGGGCCTGTTTGTTACCACTGCTACCACTAACTTCTAGATATTCCCTGGAAGTATTATCAAAACACTGAATGCATGGCAGACTTTATTCTGCTGAGTACAGAAATACAACAAAACTTCTTAATTTAGATAAGGAATCATGAGGCAGAGAAAGCTTAAGTTATTTTTTGTACTTTCCCAAAGGTCTGTAGCAGGTAAGAACAGGATTTGGGTTTCTCTTAACTGGGCTGCTTGCACCAAAACCCTCTCAGCTACAGTAGAGCTAAAGACAAAGACCTTTCCCTTCAAAATCCTATTTATGAGCATCATCTGTGATTTCAAATAGTCTGGGGGGATCACTCCCCTCTCCAGGCTTCCAGTGAGTGGCTTAGCTACAGCTGTGTGACTGTGGAGCTGCAGAAATGATCTGGGCTCCAAGTGCCCACACTTCCCTGCTGTAAACGACTTCTCTCTCTTGATCCACAATCCAGAACCTCAAAACCTGCAGGCAGGATTGGTTTGAACACTGACTGCAAGGAATAGGAATGGAAAACTGCTGACAGCTTTGTCTATTGCAAGGAGAAGTATCAGAGGCCAGAAACCAGGGGAGGGAACTCGGGAGGAGTCTGGGATGAACATGGGGCAGCAGGAAGGGACAGGAGGGACAGGAGAGATGCTAAAAGGCTTTGTTGCTGCAAAACCCTGCACCATTGGAACAGCAGCCAAAATTAAGTGCCATAAATTAACTGTCACACCAACACATAGCAGAGCAAGACAGATGTCACAAGCAAAACAAACAGGATGTGGGGGGTAAACTGCACAATGCACAGACAACAATAAGCAAGTATTAGACAACTGTGAAAGCTCACTTTCCTCCTCTACTTAGGTGTTACACAACGAGCCAAGAGCAGGCTTTATGTCAGCCTTTGCAAAAGCAAAGACTGGAAAACATGCTCACACAAGGGAAATTACACAGACTCCCCTCTGAAACAAAGAAATGAGAATAGTCTAACTATTCTATCACTATTCTTCCAACCTCAATTTGGAGCAGCATAGCAGTACCCAGGAACTTGAGAGAAACTACCATATTCCCACTGTCAAAGACATGAACAGAAGTAAAAGCATAACTTGTAGTAAGTCACTTTCTTCATGCTTACTCAGTGTTGTTATATTTAAAACCATTAAAAAATTGCATAATCTAAAAACTACATTTCTTCTAAGATGCTTCATGCCACAGTTAACATCAATCAGGAATAAAATGACAAAGTATTTTCTAACCTCCTTTGCACCAACTTTAGCCAATTCATCCAGATAGATATCAATGAAATGGAACTTTATCCCAGTGGGAGAATCGCTGTCTGGGTCCATAATTTCTTTCATTAATAGCTGCAGCAATGGTTCAACTAGACTGAAAAAAAAAAGAGGAAAAAAAGAACAAGATATTAATATTCAATTGCTCATGTCTTACTTGCTTTGAAAACAAACTCTTGTCTTGAAAACAAACTCCACTTCTTTACAGTTATGGACAGCTACCCAATATGAATTTTTTTGCTTCTTTTTTTACCCTGAGGCCTATCATTGCTATCTTTCAGGAAAATGAAGTTTTGTATATTCCAAGCTTTGTCTCCCGGCGTTCTTTAGGACCTACTGCAATTTTGCCCAGAGCCAACATTTCCAGTCCCAAAGAGAATTCAAAACACTGAAAACCTGTAAACATTCTGTCAGTTTTACTTTAATACACCTTTCTTCAAAAGCATTTTAAAAGACAGGAGGGAAGGAAGTCATACTAGGCAGCTTCTTGGCTGCACTCAGGAGGGAAAGGCAGTTCTTGAGCTCCCTCACTCTGCAAAGAAAGGAATCATGATCCTCTCTTCCCACATTGCCTTCTTCCAGTGAAAGATGGAGGCCTAAGCCATAAGAAACCTTGTCAGAAATCAGTTTGGGTGACCATGTGTGTGGGAAGAAGGGATTCAGCTTTATCAAACCTCCTCCCACACCTTCTGCTCCTGTCAAGGAACATTTTCATCTCTTCAGCCTGAGGGCATTTACCCAGTACAAAATTAAGGGGGAACAGGAGGGATGGGGTGTCCTTTAGCTCTGCATTCCTTTCTGCTTCCACAAAAACATGCCTGTGTGCATCCCACGTTTCAGGGTGAGAGACAGAAAGGATAACCTTAACACTGGGTTATCGAGCACTTTCAATTACAAGATTTAAATCTCTTCATCAATTTAAAGACAAGTGGCACAAGAGCTCTAGACAGAGCAAATGACTACAATTATTTATCTTTTAATAGAATATGGAAGAAATACAACCAAAACCACTGATGTTTGCAACAAACAGGAGGCTAGTTTACAGTTAAGGGGTTCTGTCTTATCAGAAGAGAAGTCACCATGACTAACCACAATAAAATAAATACTTGAAAAAAAAGTCAGAGCCAATCAGAAAATCATGAACACACAAAAGAATTCCTTTTCTGTGTTTTCTGGGATGCAGGTTCCCTGTCTAGTCTCTCTGTAGCTGATATTTCATTGACAGCTCTTCTGGCTACATCAGAAAATGAAATACATTAAATACTGTATTTAATTTAATGATGGCTAACACCTTACTATCTTACTAAACAAAGTGATTTGAAGAACAAATAAGCCTTAACATTAAGACTTCATGACAGTGACATCTATGGAAAAGAAGAACCTATTGAATGAAAATATATTTGAATACAGGTATATTGGGTGACTTGTTTATGATGCAACAACATTCAGAAATCTGCTTACCCTTCATCCCATTCATTTCTCTTCAGCACTTCAAAGGATTGCCTCAAAATCAGACGCATCAGCTGCAAAGCACAGAATCTGTTAAACATGTTGCTCATGTGACTGTAATATGAATAGATTTCTTGGTCAATCTCTATAGCACAAAGTGGAAGCTGCCTCACGTGAACGTTTTGACAGATTGTCTATCATGTAATGCAACAGAAGGGTGCTGTGAAGCAAAAAAGACAACAAACTATGCTAAGCACAAAAAATCCATGATCATTTCTACTATACAGCTTTCTCTTGATTAATACCCCTGATTTCTTCATTAAGTGCTGCCTTAATCTAAGAAAAAACACAGCTTAAACTACACACAACAATATGGGACAGATGATAAACATAATAATTTAATTTACTTGAAAATGGCACTAAGAGACAGTCACATTTGAAACAGCCACATTCAACTGGCTCAAAAAACTTCACTTACTGAAATAACTTACATATGTTAATATTGGGAAAGAAAAACCACCAGTGAATGTGCCTGCAATTAACTTCTTCCAAAGAAGATGATAATGGGATTTTGCTCTTTACAAAAGTATGCTTTTTAAGATTTAATTCCTGTTTTAATGTTCTGTTTTGTATAGAAAGAATTCTGATGACTGAATGTAGTACAGTGGATACTTCACTGGTGGAAAGTTGGTGTTCTAGTGCAGAGTCATAAAAGAGTCTTTAAACAGTCTGATCTAAACAAGTGATGTTGATACAGTGTCCTTACAGACAGTATTTATACTCCAGTATAGAAATCAATGAGAAAAATCACTGTGTTAGAAGGGAAAGCACTTGAACACAATATAAACTGTACTGGCTTTTAGATTCATGCAGTGGTGAGTGAAAGCCTTTAAAACAAACATCTCTTGCAATGTGTCAAGAAGATGATACCTCTTCTTCTCTTACAACACACACCAATGCGTGTGCAGACAGAACTGCCTTCCAGCACACCAGCACCACACATTTTCTAGGAGAAAACACCACCCAGAGAGGTATAATTACCTCTTATTAATTACCAATTATTAATTATACCACCAGCAAGGTGTAATTACCATGTAGTACTTGTCCAGGCGCAGATTGTCAATCCCGTTCCATTCCCGGTTCATCGTCTGCCAAAATGTCTGGATGAACAGGTGTCCTGCAAGGGGGCAAGGAAAACACCTGCATGTCTGGCACAGAGGGCTATTCTGCTAATCTGAAAGAATCTCAAGAAAGGGATGCAGTTCCCTAGGATTTTCCCAGTGACAGGGACAGAGTTGTGGGAAGACAGGCTTGACACTGGTACAATACTCAATTAAACTCGAGAACAATACAAGAAAAGGCACACAGCTACTTTTAAAAACAAGTTTAATTATAGGGACAGATTTTTATCTATTTTGTGTTTTATACACACAAATTTGAACAAAATATCTGTTCTGCACCCATTTCTACCCATGCATTTTTGGGTTCTGCACCCATTTCTATCCATGCATTTTTGTCATTGACTGAGTACTCCATTTCATAAGCATTTTCAATACCAGGGGCTTAACAGCTCATGAAACAAGGTTGGTTTTGAGCAGGAAGTATACAGAACAGTCTATGCAGAATGGAGAAGTAAGGGGACAAGTTTGTTTTGCTACTTGTCCTGAAAAATCTCACCTGTATCACACTGAAGACACAACTCTTCTCCTGCAACAGCCAGAAAAAACTTGCAGCTCCTGCCTCCCTTAATGGAATCACACTTACCAGTTGGACAAAAAGGAAAGAAAAAAACACCAGAAAAGCCTCGCTGTCTGTCTTGTCTTTATTCTGGCACTGTGATGGTGGAATCACCAAAGAGGGAAGCACCCTAAAAAGCATTAGGTAATTAAACAGTACTTACGAGTCTCTGTATTCTGAAACACGTGGATAAGCTGTGAGATATTGGCTGCAAGTTCCTCCTGAAAGTAAATAAATATAGTCAGTGTAGCATGTTTTAGAGTTTGGTCTCCTCACTAAACAGATCACCAGCAAACAGCAAGGAGTATGAATTTCATGAAACATCTCTCAAAATGAAAAACACTCTCTCAACAGCTGCTTTAGTGCTGCAGTTATCCTTGCACTGGGACAAGGTCAGCTGGAAGAGAAGTTCCAAGGGTACCAAAACCTGTTCATTTTACCAGACCTCTGCACAAATCATCTTTCTGACAGCAGACAAAATTAAATTAGAAGGAGAAGAACCCCATGTATTTGAATTAATAGATTAAAAACTTAGGGGGCACTGCCTCATACAGGTCTCTGTGTGAGCTATGTGTGAGAAAAACCTTGTTCATGCAGACAAGTGATTTGAAAATTGAAGTTACTGAGAGCTGGTACTCCACAACCAGTATCTTTGGAAAGTAGGGAGAGAAACTAGTAGAAGCTGACAAAAATATGCAGTAGGGACAAAGTTGGTAGTAGAGGAAGTGCTACTGAACTAACAAAGGAAAAGGAAGTGTGGAACTTCCACACTAAAATCTGCACAAATGTTGTAGCTGCAATTAAGGGAAACCTGCTGTTACTGCTTTAGTTACACAAAATTAACATTTCATGAGGCATCTATTTTAGCTCTCTTTTTGATAAGTAAACAGCTACACCTGCCCCTCAGAAGGTGACTCCAAAGATGATCTGTTCATGTTCAGATCACCAAGTTACAGTCACCTCTTCTCCTGCACGTGCCACAGATGGGCTGCAGGGGAAGGCAAAAACAAAAAGAAAAAAAAAAAAAACAAGAAAATAGAATTTTCTCCCTTCTAAACTAGTATGTCCCTAGAATAGATTTTGGAGGGGCCCCCTCAAGCAAATACAAACCCAGTTACTATACCTGAAGCAGAGGTTTATCCTGCATCCACATACAGTAGAAAAGACCCTTCCATATTTTCAGCAGTTCTTCCTGACTGAAGCCACCTATGGTACAGAACAAGTTTGAATGAAAGGAAAAACACCACACATTTCCACCAAAATATTTTCATGCAGTTCACTCTGCCCCCTGCTTTCCTCTTTGTTTTTGTTATTTTCTCTGGGTTGCTACTGTAAGCACATTAATTGGAAAGCAATTTGGCATAGAACAGTGATTTAGTGACTGTAAGCTTCTACCCGTATTGAAAAAAAAAAGATTTCAAAGCAATCACAGGTAAGATGAACACCAAGATAATTATGATAAATGTCTCTGGCACACTTTTAGCACCAAGTCTGAAAGAAATTTTTAATGAGAATATCAGAAATACTTTTACAAGAGACATGATTTTTTTTGTTTTGTTTTGCTGTTTTTAACAGAAGTATCACTCTACCAATAGATTTACTACTCCTTACTAGGGGTTTGTTTTGATAGAATAAACTTATAGCAATCAACACATTTATTTCTACATTAAATTTTATAGTCAAAGAACCTGAGCAACTATAATGAAAGTTTTTCTGATATAGTTAGTCTTGGGATGTAGTAACACCTGAATTTAACAGCAAAAAATATTTTCACATTCCAGAAGTAAAGTACTACATGGAAAGTCACTAATACCTGCTCAAGAACTGGATTTTTCACTACATCAGCTAAATTTATGTGAAGTAAAATTATAACAGCACATTGTTACAAGGCAGCTACAACGACCTACTACAGCTATTTTCAAACTATGGCCTATTAAATACTCCCAAGCAATCTCATGAAAAATCTCTTTGAAAAGGTCATCATCTTCAGTAAGCTCAAATTTGCTCCAAAAAGATCATTGTCTCAGTGGTCTTCCAGGCAAAAAGCCTGAGACCCAGTGCAAGATCTGAATTGTGTACCTTCTCCTTGGATCAAACCATTTGAAAGCAATTATCACTCAGACAAAAACACCTGCAAACACATTAGTCCTGCTTGCTTGAAAAGAAAGGAAGTGAGGAAATATGCAAAATGCTATGTAGGAGGCAATGTGTCCAGTAATATTAAGCATTAATTATAAATTTAACTTAGATTTGACAGTACTGTTATGATAAAATATGAGACAAACTGATCCACTGATTTAATATTCATTGAAATATTAAAATTGATAACATTTCTTAAGGGAATTATCTGTGACATACTGAGTAGTAAGAAGCAGTTTTAACCTCATAGGCAGCATTAACCCTACAGAGACATCACCTGCTACCTTGAAGTGTGGCTCAGGAGTTCACAGAATTGAATCACAGAATTATTCAGGTTGGAAAAGACCTGTCAGATAATCACTGCCAAGGCCACCACTAAACCATGTCCCCAAGTGTCACATCTACACATCTTTTAAAATGCCTCCAGGGACATTAACTGTCCCTGGACAGCCTGTTCCTACGCTCTGAGGGAAGAAAACACAGACTTTCATGGGGCTGCTTTTCATACACACAGGCCTTTTCAAAGTGTCCTAGGCAGTCCTGTGTCCATTTGACATAAGACTCTGACCAAAAATTAGAGCAACTTTCTTATCCTAGTGGCTCAAAAGAGTAGTTTCAAGGCTGTATTTTCTGTTTTTCAACTTGTCCCTAGACACAGCTGGAAAAAAATAACCATTAAAGTAAGGTTATTTAAAAATCTGAATGCACTTGTACCACAGTGCCCAGAACTGAAGGCCTTCTACACCTTACACCTATTCTGAGAAAGATTTTGGCTTTAAAGGCTTGAATTGTAACTGTCCCTATACACAGTAACTCTGTTCTACCTGTTGTGGGAGCTGGGATTAACATGTTCCAACCACTCAGAGCTACTTTTAATGCAAGCCTAGTCAGCATTTCTGTCTAGGAGCTGGGCTGCTTCGACACTGCTATCATTGAATTTGTTACATTTTTTCCCATTCTAGATAATTGTAATGGACCAGATCCACACAGGCACATTTCAGTGGAAATCAAAGAAATCGTTTACAGATCCAGGTCCAAGTAAATGCAGCTCTGTCAGACAGGAAACCCCCAAGCAATCTTCCCTCTTTTATTAGAGGTTATTTCTGTTTACTATTCTTTCATCGATTCATTTGGTAGTTCAATGCCTTCCACAGAGTTTAACTTCTTGCTAAAAATTAAGAGCTCTGGCTCTCTGAAGAAGCTCCCTCAGCCTTAGCACACACCACACAGAGCAGTCCTGTCTACCTATAAAACACCTGACAGCCCTGAACATCAGGTGAACTCCAGCACTCCTTCCAGAAGTCAGCACATTCTCAACTCCTCAGATCAGGGCATCTTACCTGGGTTGCCTGATGTGTGAGTCTCACTCCTCTCAGAACACTGGATGGGTATAAGGCTGCTAATTAATAAATAACTTAAAAAAAACCTCTCTCTCCTGAACATGCTTTATCTCCAAGCCCAAAGAAGTTAATCTTTCTTTCAGTACTACCAGTTTGGATAGTACCTAACAGAAAGTAAATCTAAGAGCTCTGGAAATTAGTCACCCTTGTTTCCTACTCATTTGCATTCCATGGTGTGCAGATTTTAACATGCAAAAGGTTCACAGCCCAGCTGAGCAATTTCCCTGAGATGGTTTCATGATGCCTTAAAGCAGTGCCTGAACCTTGCAGTGCTTCCACAAACTGCAAGGAATCTGCACTTTGCAGTGACATGCACAGAATGCCACTGAACAGACTCACCCTTAGAAAGTCTCCAGAGTTAAAAAATAGAAAGTACTTGGGAGGTACATGATGTACACCGTGCTAGTCCCCAGGCAATCCCTAGATCTGTGTTAACTGCCAGGAATGGGATAATGACTGTGTGGCTCCCTGGGCTGACCCTGTAAGGCTGTTCTAGGTGTCCTTCCCTCTGTCACATGTGGCTAATGGGTCAAATACTACTTGGAAAGGTGAGAAACAATATTCACTCTACAGTCTTTTCAAGGAATTCATGGAGGTCCAACCAGCACTCCAGCTGCAGATTCACTCTGAGGTCAGCTCTAGGCTGGTTCCCCAAAGCCATATATATTACATACCAGTATATAATATATAGATGTAATATGTAATAATAAATAATTTAAATACATGGTAATAAAATATTGTATAAAGCAGCTTATAAAATATATGTTTTATATAAAAGAAACATAAAATATAGGTTATACATTACATTATATATACTATATGTGATATTTGGTATAGGAATAACACACATCCATGTGGAAAATGTGCACAGGGCACTTTCAGGTGCAGGGAGCTTCAGACTGGCCATGCCAGCCTCAAACTGACTCCAGGGACACCACTGAACTCTTAGTTCTAAGGTGCCAATATACAGCTCCAAGTAAAATTTTTGGAAAAACGTAGGAAAAAAGCTTTTGATACCATGAAGTGGAGGTAACAGGTAACCCAAGTGGGTTACACAGAATCAGCTGCAATGACACACGTGCTGAAACATAACTTAGCTTTCCTCGATTCCCTCTGATGCTCCTGAATATCAGTCATGGAAACAGACAGACATCCCCTCACAGAAACAAGAGAAGATGAAACTTTATGCTGCATATACCGGGATGTTTCCAGCCTAGATCAGTTCAGTGCATTTACACCCTGTTCCTTGGGAACGAGAGCACACGAGCCATCCTGCTCCCACCCCGGATTTGTTAATGCTGCCAGCAAGACCCTCCCTCGATCCAAGCTGATCCTTCCCGAGCACCTCCAGTGCCCGGAGACACTTCCCGAGCTTGGACCCACGAGTGCCTCGGCTCCCGGGCGCTGGGGCTGCGCTTGCGGCAGCACCGGGGCAATACGTGCCTATACATAGTGAAATACATGGTGAAATACGTGGGTA